>VNJR01005250.1:0-251871 GCA_008042585.1 Drosophila punjabiensis
AAAACCCAAATAACAGCGATTACTACACATCACACGCCCGCAACCTCCTACAAAAATTCAGCACCAAATTTAAAATTCTCTGGATACCAGGACACGTTGGTATACCAGGGAACGAACTAGCAGACAGCCAAGCAAAATCCGCAACAAACCGGCCTCTTATAACTATTGAAAATCTTAACACACAGGACATCCTTAAATATATAAAAAACACACACTACAAAAAATACCTTTCCAACATTACCAAAACATCATCTTGGTATCAAATAATTAACCAAACACAACATAACTGCTACCATTTTTCCAACCTACAAAAATGTTCGATCTCCCGAAGAGACCAAATAAAAATCACACGGCTCAGACTTGGACACACACAAATCACACACAAACACTACCTCGACCAAACCGCTCCAACAACCTGCCCTTTCTGCAACGACGACATCTCCCTGGAACACCTGCTGGCCACCTGCAACTCTCTTAGGAACCAAAGATCCAAAATATTTAAAAATACTAACCCAATAGAGTTCCTATCAAGCCCAAACCCATCAAACACATTAAATATCATAAAATTTCTTAAAATCACTAATCTATTCCATCAAATATAATTTAACACTAACTTTAATAGCTTAAGTAGACAAAAATATAATGTAAAACTGAGCTGAAGGCCCTGGCTGCCAACGCCCAAACTCCATCGCTAGCTCTTAATTTTAATTAATTGTTAGCTCTTTATAAATAAATAAATAAATAAAAGGTGAGTATTTCCATACACCTGGCAAGTTTAGGTTTTTAATTTTTTACTATTTATATTTAAGAAAAGCAAATGATAGAGGCATTTATGTTGGAGTTGTGAAGCCGTAATGTCAAAATGTGGTTTTGATTTATTAAAATGTGAGCTTAAGAGCAGCAATCGAATATTTATTAATTATTCGTTCTATTAAAATCCCTCGCCAAGACTTCCCGCCATCAATTTCGCACATGCGTTGAATATTTTTCCATGATCAAAGCTCAAAACCGAACTGGCAGAACTTGTTTAGTTAGAATAAAGACACAATGTGTGAAAGTAAATTAAAAGCTATTCATAGAAAAGAAATGAATGAATTTAAATTTAAAGCAAAAGGTCAAATATTTGTGAAAATAAGTTATAACTCAAACTCATGCATATAAAAAAGTTTTAAGAAGCTTTCCCCCTTTCGAGGCACTCACCCTTCTTCAGCGAGAACTTGAGCTTGTTGTCCTTGCTGGGCACAATCTTAACCAGCATTCCGTTGAGGAAGTGCAGCTTGAGGTCGCGATGCTTGAAGAAGCGCTGAAAGTTGACCACCAGCCGCTGGTTGAGCTCCTTCTCGGACATGCTCTGGTACTTCTTGGCCACCAGGCTGCCCATTTGGGTCTCCTCGCCGAAGAACTGGTCCAGGAAGTCGCGGGTGAGATTGCCCGTGCTGGGCATCTTGGTTCGTTCCTCCATTTTCTGGAGGACATACAGCTTGGTGCAGTGCAGCATGCTGAACTCGCGCAGGCACTCGTAGATCCGCATTGGTATCGACGCCCTAAAGTATGACACACTATTCGTCGCCTGACTGCGGCCCATAACCGGGTTCGTGTCTTCACTATGGACATCTTGGCCAAGTGAAAGATGAAGGCTGAGCATGAAGCACAGGCAGAGTCCGAGCAGGACATGCCAGGATTGGGTCTTGGATCTTGAGGAGCCAGCTGTCATTTTTCAAGTACTTCTACTTTTCCTGCAAAAACACAACACAACTGCACCGCAGCAGTGACAGTGGAAAACTGAATGCACCGCTTGGCCAAGTGCCGCCGTCATCCCAGGCTCTCGACTGTCTGACCACTACTTTCCTCTGGCCAAAGCAACTGGTTTGCTGCTGCTCCGCTGGATCGCCAACGCTCGGCTGGCTCGGCTCTTGGATTTAGTTCAGCGGGTCAGGTGGCGGCAGTGTCTCTTACTGGCACCTGCCCCAGTTGCCTGACTTATGGCCAATGCATTCGATTGTTTACAGCCGAAATTCTGGCTCTTTAATCTCACCCAGAATCAGTTCTCTCTCTATTCGATCTGTGTGGATCTGGTGCACCTGGCTCATGTTCCAGTCTGCTGGAGGTAAGTGGGTCAGATCCAGTGCGTCTGCAAGTAAAAGTAACTCGATGCACCAGTTATTGGCTGAACATTAGAAATTTCACACCTCATATAAGACGGGAGAACACATCGATGAGCACGTGGCATGTGGAAATTAGGTATCTTTTTCAACTATGTTGTTCTGGATTTGTAATTTATTTAATAGTAAATTTTAAATGCTTATATAAATAAATAAGTGTTTAAGGCTTAAACATTTGTTAACTGTTTCGTTTAGTACTTTTGGTAAAATAAAATTAAAGAAGAGCTTTAATATTATCATATAAAGTTTGAAAAGATTCGACTATGTATTAGATTTATTTTATAAATTTTTTGTAAAGTTAAGTTTTTGAGTTTCAAATATAAATATATAAATTTGATGATATCCTTTTAATAAATAAAATTAACCTTCTTAAATAAGTATTATATTTATGTGCAACATTTGTAAAGAAAGTATATGTCCAAAATTAATAATTATGCTTATAATAAAGCTGATAAATATTTTTTTAATGGAATTCCTGATTTATATTCTTTATAATATCAACTTAGACCAAGATACCATTTCCTTAACGACTTGCAAATATTAATTCTGGCTCATATTTCACTGCTAGTGTATTCATTAGACGCGTTTCTTTGTTGACAGACGACAAAATTGCGATAATTGCCACAAAGTGGAACAATTGAAGCCGGATTCAAGATGATCGAGTGGCTAGAAAAGTGATTCGCTTTGAATTAAACGCTGGCGGATCAAGTGAGAGTTAATTAATTAGTTTATAACCATAATGAGGCATGAATGCCCGGCTATCATATCGCCAAGGAGAAATCCGTGACTGGCTAATTATCGCTATTGAAGTGTGTGTGTGTCTTTTGTTTCGCCCAACTGTGACCCATTTCGATTATTTTGGATCGGGGAGGTGTATCAATTGACTTTCTATATGCGCCTTTCTTCAACGCCGACGCTGCGGAAGAGCAGTTAAAAGAACCGTAAATCATGGACGCCCTCCGTAGAATTCGAAATGAGGTAGAAATTTCACTTTTCATAGCAGCGGAAAAAGATGCGCAATCAATCGGTAGAAAATTTCGATTGCTGATTTATTATTTGTTTGGTTTTGGAAACATTTTTAATAAATATGAATTAAACCTCTTCAAGAGCTTTAAATCTTTGTTAAAGTTTCCTCATAGACTTGAAATATTTCGAAAAATACAATCTCACATTAAAAATTCGTTTTGCCAAAAATGTTTCTATTATATAATTTAATTTCAGTTTAAAATTTCAGACAGCAGACTAATTTTCTTTACACTTCAATTCATATAAATATCAAAGAAAATTCTCTGCTGAATTCTTTCATTTCTGTCATAATTTACTTGCAATAAATAAATAAGTTAAATAAATAATTTAAACTAAACTTAAATTATTATTTGGTTGCATGCTCGCTGAGGCTGAGATAAATGTGACTCCTGGCCCGCTACCAGCTAGCTTTCTCTAATGATTTGCTTCCTCGTCCAGTCAAAGGATTGGGATCCTATCCACTCCATCCTCTACCACTCCTTCTCCAGCCACACGGGCTGCTGGGTGTGAGAGTGGGAGTAGACCACGGGCACTGGAGCAGGAACGGGTGCGGCGGCATAGGCGGCAGCTGCTTGGACGGGCAGAGCGCGGGACAGCATCTGACCAATGGCCAGCACCAGCAGAATGACGCCCACGCCCAGACCCTTGATAGAGACCACTGTCAAGGCAGCCAGCAGGGTGGTGATCACGCCCACCACAAAGGCGCCGGGCACCAGGGCAAAGCTGATGCGACGCAGGAAGTGGTGGCCAAAGGTGCGGCTCTCTGGAAAGAAGGTAAGAAAAGGAAATTAATGTTTAGAATTTAAAAAACAAAGTACTTTGAGTTAAAATATTTTGTAGTGTTTATATTTTGAGAGATCTTAGTTTAAAATCTCTATGTAGCTCTTATTGTTTGTCACTTAATTTCTTTGTCGAAATCTTGCCTTTGTTTAAGTTTTATATTGTCATTAGTTAGCTCACTTTATATACACCTATATTTTTATCTTTAACTTCACTAACCAGCCACATCCACATCCGCTTCCGAGCTATTGGCAGCCTGCTGCTGACCCAACACCAAATCACAGGCCAAGAAAAGGCACACGAGAGCAAATATAATCTTCTGGTTGGCGGCCATTTCGATTCGATTTGATTCGATGATAGTTTAGTCCTTCGGTTTAAGTTTGAGTATCCGGTAATCCGCTTGACACTGCACTGCTCCGACACTGGTGAACAATTGAGTGGAGGGCTTACATTGACATTGGCTTTTATCGACGAGGGTCTGGGCCGGCCCACGGGTCGGCTACTTGAAATTCGGCAGCCGGACATCGCGCAGCCGCAGCGTAGCACGAACGTGCGCCAAAACAAGCAAATCGTGCCGCATCCATACGGCTCACAGAGCCATCAGTTGCTGCCACCCGCCAGACTGCCGAATATGACTAGGTACACTGTAAGAAAGTGACAGGTAAATAGGAGAAATGTTCTTCAAAATGGATTTTTATCTGCTCATTGTACCTTTACCATATACAAATACCTTTTCAAATAATTCAAACTACGAAATCTATTTGCTTAGACTCTCCACTTGCCGATTCCAAGTTAACAATAACAGCATTAATTTGCTGTTACAATTGCAATTGTAATTTAAGCATTTAATCAATTCTTTAGATTAGAATATGCTTTGCAGTGCAATGCTTTGAATATGCATAGGTCCGTATTTTCTCTGACGACGACCGACCTTTTTCGGGCCCATCGCATTTGGTGGTGTAATGCATTGGAACTTGATTGTGGACATGGATGGACTTGGACATGGGCATTCTTTCACGACGCGTGTCTATATTGAGGGCACAACCCAAGTCGTCGTATTCGTCGCCGCCTCAGACCCCATGAAGTACGATTCGCTTTCATTTTTCGTCGCGGGCCGATTATGATTTATCAGCTAATTAACAATGAGGTACTGAATTTTAATTTATAATTATCAACAAGTACTAAGTCAGCCTACAGCTGAATAACGGAATTTTCATTGACGAATACTTAGTCATATATGCAATTCACTTTCATTCACGAATATTTAAAAAAAAAGTGTCTATAGCTAGTGAGTCATTCCATAAATTAGTGCAAGGTTTATTCTTTTACTTTAAATTCAAAATTATTAAGAGATTTTAGGGGTATAATTTAGGTTGCCTTTTCAAAGATTTATTCCTCTTATAAGAACCCTGTTCAATTATATGTATTGTAAAATAAAAACAAGTATAAAATAACCTTTTTATCATTAATTATTTTTTACTTAGCTTAAACTTTAAAGAATATAACTATTTGGCTCTCATTTAAACATATTAAACTCTGTGAAACCACATTTTATTCCTATAAACTATAACTGTGACTAATCTTTTCCGTTATTCCCTGCACTTTGTATTACCTAAGCTAGTAGGGATTAGCCAACTTTTGTTATTTTCCCGAAAGATAAGATTACCTGCTGGCCATTTATATGTCCAAAATGTATTATCGAACGTTGATAGGTGTATTGGGGAAATAAAAACCAACGGCCAACACTCTCGGTAGTCCAGGTTATGGGGGAAATAAAGCCATAGCCATAGTTATAGTTGTAGCCACAGCTACCACAATTGCTTTTGTTTTATTTTTCTGCGAACTGAAATACTATTTGATGGCTAATTGTGTGAAAGTAATTAAGGAGACCAAATACGTAAAGCGGATTTTTCGACGATCGGCGATTGACTAGAATTTACTTTCTACTCTGGATTTTCAGACCGATTCGAACTCAATTTTGTCAACAACTTTCCCATGTTAATTGGAGGCGTCTCTCTCTCTCTGCGAGGCAAAGAACGGGGCACGGACCGAAGCCTTCGCGTGGCAAACCGTTAGCAGGCTATTTAGAGAGCCGCCGGAATTATTTATGGCCATCGGGGGTCCAGGGGCAATTAGAGCTAAAAGAAATCAATGAGCGAGATCACTGAGAAATCGCAGGCCTACTCCAGATTTTCTTAGCGGGACAGCTAAGCAACAAGCTAAGCACACTGCAATACAGACGTCGCTTTGGACGGCTGGCGGCTTAATTGAAGAGGATCCAGCGCTAGAATCGTGTTCTAGCCACTGGTAACTGGTTGCAGCGACAACTTCTCGCATTGCCAGTTGTCTGTGCTCAATTCCAATGCCAATTCCAGCCTCAGAATGCAGCCAGCTCTGGCTCTGGCTTTGGCTCTCGAGACGCTGCCCAGCCGCTTTTCTGCAGCTTCTCGGCCGACGCATTTCCAACGCTTTCTTCGGAGTTGATAAAACGCTTGGCCGCCACCGTTTGTGCCACATTTTGTGGCTGGCCATTGCAGCAGACACTCTACAGCCGCAGCCACCTGGAGATGAGCAGCCTGGTGAGATTCCTTTTGCTGAGCCTGCTCTGCGGCTCACTGGCCTCTGGCCAGGACAGTTCCAGCGGGAGTGACCAGCAGTCATCAGTCACCTCCACCCCAGAGGCGGGCACAGCAGCGACGGAGGCGGCCCGGGGACTGGCTAGCAGCTATGAGCCGGAGGACAAGCAGGCGCTGCGCAAGAACTCGCACATCTTTATGGGCATCTACAAGAACTACAAGAGCACCTATCTGGGCAACAAGACGACCAGTGAGTACAAGAAGCGGCTAAGGGATCGAGTCAGTGCACCGCAAATGGCGGGCAACGAGGCCCAGCTGAGTCCGGTGGAGCAGCCGGAGACTGGGGATGTTCTGGCCGAGGAAATTCGCCAGGATGTCAATGCAGAGGCTCTGCTGGAGGCCCAGACCGAGTCGCCCAGCTATGATGACAGTGAAACGTCGGCGGGCAAGAAGCGACGCAAACGCAAGCGCAAGGATCGCAATAAGAGGCGCGAGGATTTGGATTCAGAAACGGATCGGCCGGATGAGACTGGCCAGGAAGAGGCGGAGGGCATTGAGCGGTACCATGTGGGTCCCGGGTTGAATGTCAGCCTGGACATGAGCAATGATATTGTGCACGTGAAACTGGATGGCGAGAACCTCAAGGAGATCATAGCTGCCCGCTGGCTAACCTCGGATAACAGCGAAGAAGGTGGGTTTTTCTGCACTACAAATTTAATCTAAAATATTTGTAATTAACTTTAACTTAAACCTTAGGTCGCGGCAAGAAGTATGATATGATCACCAAGGTCCTGCCTCTCTTTATCCTGCCCTTCCTCATCCAGTCGGCCATTGTTCCCTTTCTGGTGACCAAGCTTAAGCTTTTGCTGGTCAAGTCCATTCTGGTGGGCAAGCTGGCCATCTTCCTGCTGATTATCTCCGCCATCAAGAACAGCAACAAGATGGTCCAAAGCTACGAAGTGCCCTCCTACTGGGCCGGCGAACCTAGCCGGAGATCCGAGCTGGCTGCCGCCGCCTCCTCTGCGGCTGCCGCCTACAATGGCTATCGGGTGGAGGGCAAGCCGACCACCTGGATCAGCTAGAGCACGAGACCATCTCATGAGGCAATAAGTTACGGTTCTAGGCTTTAAGTTCTTCGAAATAAAGATATGCACAAATCGGGTTGATTTACTGCTTTTCATTAGATAATTGATAATTTACAAGGGACACCTGTGGCGTAATGACTCGCTTCCCCTCCAGAAATCAGCTAAGTAATCCCAAGCCCAAGGAAAGTGATTGCAAAATGTTTATATAAATATTATCTTATGTGTTTATTGATAGCGTGTGTTGTGGCAATAAATAGGCGATGGGTACAAATAAATAAACTTAAATCGTAGTTGAGTAATCTCTGCTGGGGCTCGACCAGCGCCCCCTCCTGGACTTCATCCCTGCTCTCCACTTAGTAGCAGGTGTACTGGCGCTCCAGCTGGACGCACACGTCGCACTGCAGGCGGAAGCCCCAGACCAGCTTGCAGTTGCATCGCCGCTCGGTCTTGAGGTGCTGGGAGCGGGCGCGGTAGCCGCAGACGCGGCACAGTTGCTGGCAGGAGAGGCGCTCCTCCACGGAGCTACTCCTGTCCTTGGAGCACACACGGCCGCGGGTGCCCTTCCAGCGACCAGTGGCCTCCGGCTCACAGTAGTTGGGCGAGTCCTCCATGAAGACCAGCGTGTCGAGGGGAATGTTCTGCCACATGATCTTCAGATTGCTGCTGGTGGTGTCCAGCTGGATGGCATCGTCGTACATCTTGAGCAGGTCCTGGGCCAGGCTCTCAAAGGGCTTTAAAACTGCCACACACTCCTCCTCGAGGCATTGGCCCGGCGCGGGTCCTGGTTGCTTGCAGCGGCACTCCTGTTGCAGGGACTCCTTGAGCAGGCTCCCCACCACCCGCTGGTTGTGGGCAGCGGCTCCTGATCCCAATCCAAATCGCTTCTCGTACTGCTCCAAGGCCTTCTCCGGCTCATGGGCACAGGGCACATTGAGGGCATTGTCCGTGCATCCGCATCCAGCGATAACTCCGTTGGCACAATCCTTCGTCAGGGTGTAAATAATACCGGCCATCGAAATGGCCGTCACATAGACACCCTCCCGATCCGTCTTAGTCTCCGCTGGCGTGGTGGATCGCTTCACGAAATCCGTAACGGGGCAGTTCCATCGCTGCCACTGGAAACTATGCTGGCAACTGGTCAGAGCCAGTTGCAGTCCCTTGGCGGTGATATCCTCCCAGGAGAGCGGGGCCTGGAACTGGGTGTACTGGTAGTAGTTCATGGGCTCAATGACGCCGGCCAAGGTGCTGGCCACTCCCAGGAACAAACAGAATGTGAAGAGCATTTCGTCTTATTTGGATATAATGATGATAATGATGATGTTGTCTCTGTGACGTCGTTAGCTCGACTGAATGATGGGCAGGGCCCGCTGCTCGCTTATAAGGCCGACGTGCCGACGGTAAGGGCGCCCTCCTGGGAGCGGCCCGTGGGAAATTCGGGCCTGGTCAAAAAACCGGAAATTTGCCATTTTCCACTTGGAAATTCTGCATGGGCACGGGGGTGTAGGAACTCCCCGCTGAGGACGAATAAAACCCACTGGCAGCCCGCGATGCAATTGCGGAGCAGCCCAGTTTCCTGCGTCTACCTGGAGGATCCCCTGCCTCGGGCAACTTTCCCACGCTTAGGCAGGTAGATGTCCTGCGGCGCCCCGACGTGCTTATGAATGAATTCCAGCCGGTTTCATTCAGTCCTTCCGGATTTCCCGAACTCCCACACTGCACAACATCAATGCCAAGATTATATTTGGATTTGGATTCGGGTTTGGGTTCGGGTTCGGCTACGCTTCGGGGTTGTTTGGGTTTTTGTTTTGGACTGGCCAAGCCAATTATATAACAAAACATATGACAAACAGTAAAAATGTAGCATGGTTTTAATCTGGGAAATTAATTGCGCTTTGTGGTGAGCCGGCGGGTCGGGAAAAATAACCCCTCGGCCACGGCATGGAGCCGGAATTGTTGGTATTTTCGAATCGCAAAAGTTAATACCTCGGATTAGGCCAAATGACGTTCAACATCTCATTAGGAGCAGTTAGAGCCTAGAGTTATCGATAAGATGGATTGGATTTTTTAGTGCTGCCTGGAAAGGTTTTGGGATTTTCTAACATGGGAAACCAGATATCTATTTTTTCCAAGGATGCTTACATAAAATCGATAGAAATAAAATAGATTTAGAAAGCATATAAAATACCTTAAATATTATTTAATTAAATAAAAAAATACACACAGAGTAAATAGGAAAAACAGGACAGATACCTTTTCAACCTTAAAATGAAAGCAAATTTATGGCACTATTATTAAACTGTCATAACTCTATTGAATCAACAAATTCAACAAATCAAAGATAAGCTAAAGAGCTATAAATTCAATTCAATCGAATAAAAGTACAAGGAGATAGTAAGTGAAAGAAATCTCAACTTGAACACGACTTAACCCTGAAAATAATCGATTGATAATGACAGCTCGTTAGCACTTTACAGATAAAATAAAACAAGCGGTTATAAAATCAACAAAAGATCCGAACTTGAATCTATATAGTAATTAAGGTGCGTTTATTATAGGTAGAACTTCCCACTTCCATCGCAGGAAAAGGCAAAGTCATTATAAGTACGTCAATTTCCAGGCCGTCGCAATGCGAAAACGTGTGCGGAAATTTCAATGTTTGGGTTTTAGCACAATGAAAATACCGATTCTCTAATTAGGTCGTCGCCAGTCTCTCGTCTGGCTTTCCATAACACCGGAAAAGGGTTTTTTAGGACCTAAGCGCCGGGTAAAACAGAACCAGAAAGGGACAACGCTATCCTCTAGGTATCCTCAGGTAGCCGAAGTTTGCTCAATTGGTCTGCCGGCGTCGCAGGCTGCGTACTTCACACACATATGGGCCTTGACACCGGGAGTTCCTCGGGGCTCAGCGGCCAGCTTGGAATTCCGACACTCTGCCCGAGGAAAAACGCGCCAGATCTTTGGCATTTCTAACTTTAATCAAAGCGCCATGACAGGGTCCATAAATTTGTTGGGCGATTGTCAGCCGAGAACACTGTACATACTAGAGCCATGTTCCGGCTAATACCGTGCTCGGCGGCTCATCGACTCGCGATTAGATTAGCAATCTGCAACGCACGCAGCCAATTAAGATATAGGGTCCCACTTGAGTCTCCGACAACCTTACCTGTCGCTCCGCCGGCCAGGTTAGCTCTCAGTTTCGCCCTGGACGCGGCCCGTACTGGATTAACGCAAGCGTCTCCATCATGATTATCACCGCCAAACTGGTGGCCATTGGCCTGAGCCTGGCGCTCACCGCCTTCACCGTATCAACCATCGTCCTGGCCGTCCAGAAGTCGAGTCTGCAGAGTGACCTGCGCGATGCCCAGGAGAAGCTGGATCTGCTGGAGGCGGGGTTTACGAGTACGGCTGCTCCGGGGACCACGAGCTCTGCAGGCCCGGACACCACAAGCAGCACGGCAGAGCCAGGTCCCACAGAGGGTCCAGAACCGACTGAGGGTCCCGGGTCTACTGCCTCCCCTGGATCGACAGCCTCTCCGGGATCAACTGCCTCTCCTGCAACAACTGCCTCTCCTGGATCGACTGCCTCACCGGCCACTACAGCTGCGCCTGAGGAGAAGACCGACTACCGTCTGCCCGGCAACCTAGTGCCCACCCACTACGATCTTTACCTATTCCCAAACATCGAGACGGGCGAATTCAGTGGTCAGGAGACCATCACCATTCAAGTTAAGGAGGCAACCGATAAGATAGTGCTGCACTCCCTCAACCTAACTATCTCGAGTCCTGCCCTACTGAATACTGGCAGTGAAACCCTGGAAATCCAGGAGACATCCTTCGATGCCGTCAGGGAGTTCCTGATTTTCCAGCTGAACGAGCCGCTGACGCAGGGCAGCGAGATACAGCTGCACATTGGATTCGAGGGCTGGATGGCCAACAAGATCGTGGGTCTGTACAGTTCCTCTTATGTGAAGGCGGATGAGAGTCGCAAGTGGATAGCCACCTCCAAGTTCGAGCCCACCTATGCCCGCCAGGCCTTCCCCTGCTTCGATGAGCCGGCTCTAAAGGCCGAGTTTACCATCACGCTGGTGCATCCCTCCGAGGGAGACTACCATGCGCTGTCCAACATGAACGTGGCATCCAGTGTGAGCCAAGGCGCCTTCCAGGAGGTCACCTTCGCGAAAAGCGTGCCCATGAGCACTTACCTGGCCTGCTTCATCGTCTCCGACTTCACCTCCAAGCAGGTGGCCATTGATACGAATGGCATTGGAGATACCTTCACCATGAGTGTGTACGCCACACCCGAGCAGATCAACAAGGTGGACTTTGCCGTGGACGTGGGCAAGGGTGTGATTGAGTATTATATTGACTACTTCCAAATCGAGTATCCACTGCCCAAGCTGGACATGGCAGCCATTCCTGACTTTGTCTCCGGTGCCATGGAGCACTGGGGATTGGTCACCTACCGCGAGACATCGCTCCTCTACGAGGCGGAGACGAGTTCGGCAACGAACAAGCAACGCATCGCCAGCGTTATTGCCCATGAGTTCGCTCACATGTGGTTCGGCAACTTGGGTAGGTTGATACCCTGTAATGACTCAGCTTAAAGATTCAAAAATTAATTCCCTTTTTAGTAACCATGAACTGGTGGAACGATCTGTGGCTAAATGAGGGCTTTGCTAGCTTCATCGAGTACCTTGGCGTGGATGCTGTGTTCCCAGAATGGAAAATGGCAAGTATTTAAATTGAAAGTCAAGAGTATAAACCCATCTTAATCCGAATTTTTAACTTCAATAGAGGGATCAATTTATTATTAGCACCCTGCATGCCGTACTTACTCTAGATGGAACCCTGGGCTCTCATCCCATCATCCAGACGGTGGAGAATCCCGATCAGATCACAGAGATCTTCGACACCATTACTTACTCAAAGGGCTCCTCCCTGGTGCGCATGTTGGAGGACTTCCTGGGTGAGGTGACCTTCCGCCAGGCGGTTACCAACTACCTTAATCAATACAAGTACTCCACGGCCGAGACGGACAACTTCTTCTCGGAGATCGATAAGCTGGGTCTGGATTACAATGTCACCGATATCATGCTCACATGGACAGTGCAGGTAAGAAAATCAAACCAAAGATTTCTTGCGAATATTTTTGGCAACTCGCTTTGGGCATATCTTCCACTTGCAGATGGGTCTGCCAGTGGTCACGATCGAGAAGGTCTCCGACACGGAATACAAATTAACGCAGAAGCGTTTCTTGTCCAACCCGAACGACTATGAAGCCGATCACGAGCCCTCGGAATTCAGGTGAGTTCGGAGCAGAACTTATGGTCCCGAATCCTATCTGATGGCGATTTTCGCACATACATTATTTGCACAGCTACCGCTGGTCGATCCCCATCACATACACCACCAGTGCCCAGTCGGAGGTGCAGCGTGCTTGGTTTTACCACGACCAGAGCGAAAGTAAGTGGTGCCATTTGTATGCAACAGCTCTCATCTCTGATCTCTGATCTCTGAATCCCTTCCTTGGCAGTCACTATAAGCGTACCCGCTGCCGTCCAGTGGATCAAGTTCAACGCCGATCAGGTGGGCTACTATCGGGTGAATTATGAGACCGATCTGTGGTCCGCTTTGGCTGATCAACTGGTGGCCGAGCCGAGCTCCTTCAGCGCCGGCGATCGGGCTTCCCTCCTCAACGACGCCTTTGCCTTGGCTGACTCCACCCAGCTGCCCTACGAGACGGCCTTTGAGCTGACCCGGTATCTGGACAAGGAGGCTGACTATGTTCCCTGGAGTGTGGCCGCCACGCGTCTCACTTCCCTGAAGAGGACCTTGTACTACACCAGCAGCTATGCCAAGTACAAGAAGTATGCCACTGCCTTGATTGAGCCCATTTACAAGGCTCTGACGTGGACGGTGGGCGAGGATCACTTGGACAAGTAAGTGGAGCTCCCCAAGAGTTAAATATATATATTTTCGAAACTGATTCTTAAACTTTTTTAACTTGCAGCCGCCTACGTGTCACTGCTCTGAGCGCCGCCTGCTCCTTGGGCCTGGAATCCTGCCTCACGGAAGCTGGTCAGCAGTTCACCACTTGGCTGGCCAAGCCTGAGGATCGTCCCAAGCCCGATGTCCGGGAGACGGTCTACTACTATGGTATCCTCTCTGTGGGCGACCAGGAAGTCTGGGAGACAGTGTGGGAGCTGTTCATCAACGAGGGCGATGCCAGCGAGAAGACCAAGCTGATGTACGGCTTGTCCGCCGTGCAGTCTCCATGGCTGCTGCAGCGCTACATTGATCTCGCCTGGAACGAGGAGTATGTGCGGGGTCAGGACTACTTCACCTGCCTCACCTACATCTCAGCGAATCCCGTGGGCGAGTCCCTGGTCTGGGACTATGTCCGGGAGAACTGGCTGCGTTTGGTGGATCGCTTTGGCCTCAATGAGCGCTATCTGGGCAACCTTATACCATCCATCACAGCCCGCTTTAGCACTCAGACCAAGCTCGAGGAGATGGAGGCGTTCTTTGCCAAATATCCAGAGGCTGGAGCCGGAACAGCTGCCCGTGTGAGGGCCCTCGAGACGGTAAAGAACAACATTGTATGGTTGGCCGAGAACCTCGAGGGCGTGGACGCCTGGCTGGACAAGCAGCAACTGTAGAATGAACCGAGAAGGAAGTGGCATGTGGCCACGCTGCCCATTAAATTTGTACTCGTATAATTGCCATTATAAAGCAAAAAATGTGTTGAAAACAGCCTGAAATAAAGATAAGCTAGTTATGGGAAAAACTCAAATTACAGGTCTATAAATAAGCAATGGATAATTGCTGATTGGGCTAGCTAGTGCCCTGATAATAGATTGCAGCTTAAAGTATATAGAGCCTAGAATAGAGTAATATATCTGATTTTATTGACATTTATGAAAGGGCAAAATATCAGTTTTATTAGGTTATAGTGAATGGAAAGTTTTTATGGGGGATGATGAAATATAAAAGGTGATGTTTAACTTCTTCTTGAAGAAAACATTTCTGGCATTGAAAATTAAGCTCACAATAATTTCTGTTGAAAAGTAAGGTTCTACATTGATGTAGAACACATTTTATGGCCTCATAAGCCAAGCTAATCAATTCGATACCCTTCTGCCCCAATTGGTGCCACAAATGAATCACTTTCGTCAGATCTCTGGATTTCACACTATCGTTTGTTGCAGACCTGGGTTTTGACCGTAATCGCGGCAATTTGGTCAATTATTATCGCAATCGTGGGGGCGAACATAAACCGACTCGAGTGCACACAATCAACTTGTGACGGTGATAGCCACATTATTGGGCCGGCAGTTAGTCCGCCCAAAAGTTTCGTTAGTTAGTCGCTCGCGATAGGTGCGATTGCAAAGATGTTCTTGTCGGGATATTGGCTACAGGTGGTGCTCTCCTGGGCAGTGGTGGCCTTTGCCACTGCCACCGTTGTGGTGGCTGTGCAGAATGCCAAGCTGGAGCAGGATCTGCGGGATGTGCAAAACAAAATTGACATATTCGAGGAGTGGAATGGAGCGCAGGGCCAGCGTGTGAAGCGGGAAGATAGTGTATGTAATCAGCTTTGAAGGTTTAATCGCTGAAATCGATTTACGATAATCCCCATTTGTAGGTTGATTATCGCCTGCCCACGGCTCTGGTGCCCACACACTACGAGGTATACTGGCATCCGGATTTGGAAACGGGCCACTTTACTGGCCAGGAGAAGATCAGCATCACGGTGGTCGAAGCCACCAATCAGATCATCTTGCACTCTTACCTGCTGGAAATTACAAGTGTCTATGTCACGGGCCGCGAAGTGGATAGCTGGGAACTGGAGATTGAACGCCAGTTTCTTATTATTACGATGACCGAGGAGCTGCCGGTGGCTGCCAGCATCACCCTGGGCATCATATTCAATGGACAGATGAAGGACAAGCTTGTGGGTTTGTACAGTAGTACTTACCAGAACGAGGCGGGAGCGCAGAGGTAATGTTTATACATTTTCTTAAGCCTAAAAGTATGCTAAGCCTTCTACCTTTATCTTCATAAAACAGAAACATTTCCACTTCGCAATTTGAGCCCGTTTATGCCCGCCAGGGTTTCCCCTGCTTTGATGAGCCCGCAATGAAGGCCACCTTTGCCATAACTGTGGTGCATCCCACTGGCTCTTACCATGCCATTTCCAACATGAGGCAAACCGTAAGCTTATCCTCAAGTTACAACCACAACCCAGAAATAAAGCAAAGAAAAATCTTTTTAGGAATCCAACTACTTGGGCGACTATACCGAGGCGATCTTCGAGAGCACCGTGTCGATGAGCACCTACCTGGTGTGCGTCATCGTATCCGACTTTGCCTCTCAGTCCACCACGGTCAATGCCAATGGCATCGGTGAGGACTTCTCCATGGAGGCCTATGCCACGTCCCATCAGATCGAAAAGGTGGAGTTTGCTTTGGAGTTTGGAGCAGCTGTCACGGAGTACTATATTCAGTACTACCAAGTGGCCTATCCCCTGACCAAGCTGGACATGGCCGCCATTCCCGACTTTTCCTCGAACGCCATGGAGCACTGGGGACTGGTCACCTACCGGGAGACCGCTCTGCTGTACGACTCCAGCTACAGCTCTACTCTGAACAAGCAATCGATTGCCGGCGTCTTGGCCCATGAGATTGCCCATCAGTGGTTCGGTAACCTGGTCACCATGCAGTGGTGGAACGACATCTGGCTAAACGAGGGCTTCGCCCGCTACATGCAGTACAAGGGAGTCAACGCTGTGCACTCCGACTGGGGAATGGTAGGAACCAAAGGCTTCCTCCGTGTCTGGTAACCCAAATTTCTTACCTTTTTCATTCCTCTTCCAGCTGGAGCAATTCCAGATCATCGCCCTGCATCCGGTGATGCTGTACGACGCCAAACTCTCCTCGCATCCCATTGTTCAAAAGGTAGAGACTCCCAGCGAGATTAGTGCCATCTTTGACACCATCAGTTACGAGAAAGGTGGCTCCGTTATTCGTATGCTGGAAACCTATGTGGGTGCCGAGAAGTTCGAGGAGGCGGTGACCAATTACCTGGAGAAGCATCAATTCAAGAACACGGTAACCGATGATTTCCTCACCGAAGTGGATGCTGTGGTTCCCGAGTTGGGTGTGAAGAAACTGATGCTTACCTGGACCAACCAGATGGGTTATCCAGTGTTGAATGTATCCAAGGTGGCCGCCGGTTTCTTAATCACCCAGCAGAGATTCCTTTCTAATCCAGCCAGCTATGAGGAGGCTCCCGAGGACAGCGAGTTTGGCTACAAATGGAGTGTTCCCATCACCTATACGGCCTCCACCTGGGACGATGGTTCGGTGGGCAGTGTGGTCTATGATTATGATGTGGACTCCGTGGGCATTGCCCTCGACAGCGACATTGAGTGGATCAAACTGAATGTTCACCAGACAGGCTACTACAGGGTTAACTACGATGAAAGTCTCTGGACTTTGCTCATCCAGCAGCTGACCACCGATCCCAGTCGCTTCGGCATCGCCGATCGAGCTCATCTCCTAAATGACGCCTTTGCTTTGGCGGATGCCAGCCAGCTCTCGTACATTGTGCCGCTGGAGATGACCGGCTACTTGGCTCAGGAGCAGGACTTTGTGCCCTGGTATGTGGCAACCAATAAGCTTATTGCCCTTCACCGCAGCCTCATGTTCAGCGAGGGATACGTGTCCTACCTCACCTACGCCAGGACTTTGCTGACCAACATTTACCAGGAGGTGGGCTGGACTG
Organism: Drosophila punjabiensis; assembly: GCA_008042585.1. Classification (NCBI taxonomy): domain Eukaryota; kingdom Metazoa; phylum Arthropoda; class Insecta; order Diptera; family Drosophilidae; genus Drosophila; species Drosophila punjabiensis. Next base: position 17,413 of record VNJR01005250.1, read on the forward strand.
TGGATGCCGACAATCACCTGAGGAAGTAAGGAATCAAGACAATCTTGAAACCTAAATCTTTGCTAACATTTTTTTACACTTTCTTCCAGTCGCTTGAGGGTCTCGATCCTGTCCGCCGCCTGTGCCCTTGGTGTGCCTGATTGCCTGGAGCAAGCTTCCACCCGCTTCAATGCCTTCCTGCAGAACCCCACAACCGCCAGGCCTTCCCCTGATCTCCGTGAGATCGTCTACTACTATGGCATACAGGAGTCAAGCAGCCAGTCCTCTTGGGAGCAGCTGTACGCGCTCTTCCTGGACGAAAAGGATGCCAGTGAGCGACTCAAGATGATGTATGGACTGACGGGCTCTCGAGATGCCCAGCGACTGTTCAACTTCTTGGATCTGGCCTACGATGAGAGTATTGTGCGCTCGCAGGACTACTTTACACTTGTGCAAAACATTGCTGCCAATCCTGTGGGCGAGCCCGTTGTGTGGGAGTACTACCGGGAGCACTGGCCGGAGCTATCGGCCCGCTTCACTCTGACCAACAGGCACTTTGGCCGCCTGATCTCCCAGATCACTCAGAACTTTGCCGGCACTGTGAAGTTGGAGGAAGTGCAACAGTTCTATGCCAAGTACCCGGAGGCCGGAGCTGGGGCCAACTCCCGACTGGAGGCCGTAGAGACAATCAAGTACAACATCGAGTGGCTGGCTAGGAACCGCGCTGACATCACCGACTGGCTGAGCGGCACGGCCTCGCCGCTGCTGACCAAGAAAAACCAATTGTAAAACCCATACTTATATGTAGATGAAAACAAGCCAATTAGGCACTAATTATAATTGCATAAGCAGCCAGCGAAATTTCCGCTCGAGTTCAATAAAATAAAATTCGAAATCAAACCATAAATAAAACCATGAAATTTTCATTTTTATCCGGTCATATGGCGATTTTTATGGCCGTCAGGAATGGCCACAGATACGGCTGGAGTTATGTCCCGATATCGATATATGGTCAGAACACGGAATCATGACCGTGCGTATTTGTAATTTCCATCTAGACGAGACTGTCCAGCCGTAAATACCGATATATGGCCTTGCCATTACGTTTATAGCACATATAAGGCTATAAACGTAAGCCCAAAGGACCACGGACCACGTTATGGCGGCATATAAACCGAATATTTATCTGGACACGGAGTTGTATAGTTTTCCTAGATATCGGCCAGCAATCTGGCTGGGTTTATCAAGTCCAAATTGTTGGGTCAGATTCGCTACTTGCATTCAGTTTCCAATTCGGCTTTCAGCCTGAAGGAAGCAGTCGAGACAGTGTTCCGGGAAAAAGGAGAAATCAGGATCCCTTGAAATGCATTTTGCCTGTGAGTGTTTGACATAATGGAATCGGGATCTTGATGTAAGCTCATAATGTGTGTATCGCCTAGGGCTTACGGTCAAGGCAGTGGCCATCTTTTTGGGCCTGGCCACCACGGCCTTCTGTGTCTCCACCATTGTGCTGGCCGTCCAGAATGCGGATCTGGAGAACGATCTGCAGGATGCCCTTGACAAGATCGATGCCTTGACAGCGGACACCACATCCACATCCACTACGACGATCACCACTCCTACCCAGGATCCCAACAGGCCAACTGACGGTGGTGATACCACTCCAGGTGGCAATACAACTCCTGGTGGTGGTGAAACTTCGCCAGGAGATGGTGGCACCTCGCCAGGGGGTGGCACCTCGCCAGGAGATGGCACCACTCCCTCGGGTGCAACCACTCCAGGTGGCGGCACTACCTCTACCAGCACTGCTCCCATCTATCCGACTCTGCCAACAGGACTGCCCGATCCCGAAGCGGTAAGTGGAGTGAGACTATATTAAGGATATGAAGTAATATCCTAGAAACTTCATTAAATATGGCCAAGAGATGTATTTAAAAGCTAATTAGTGCTGGAAAAAAACCCCTAGCTGGGACAGACCCATTGGTCATCGGTGGTCATAAAGTCGGCATGACCACCAATTCAATTTCAAGTGCTTATCGCCCAAAGAAACGTTTATTTCTTTGTATTTTTATCATAGTTAAACTTTTTGTTGCGTCCAGAAATTTGTTAATTTTACGGTTCAGTTAAGTCAGTTTAATTGCGAACAACAGCCAGTTAAGAGTCTCAAAAATGGGTCACCTCAAGGAAAAGTTTAAGGGTATTTATGTCTAACAAAGGACTTCCGATTTAACAGAACTTCAAGATATATGTTTTCCTAGACCTGTTTACCGCAGAGCGCGTAGCTATATTCTTTGGCCTGCTCTCCACCTGCCTGATTGTGGCCCTCGTAGTTGTGATTGTCCACAGGGATAACCTGTGGATAGAGCTGGACGAGGCCAAGCGGATGTTGGATGTGCTTGAGGACTATATTCAAAGCCATTTGAGGACTGTTACAGCTGATATAAGAGGCACAAACACTTATAGGGGTTCTTGAAGGATAACTTGTAATACAAAAATGTTTTCACAAAAGCTTTCTTTAGTTAAATAAATGTATTTCTTTGCAAACTATTTTCCTTTGAGACATATAATACCATCAATTATATATTAGGTAATAACTAAAAGTATAGTTTAATAATTAAAACTGGGAAAAGTGAATGAGTGAATCATTATTAAATGACTGCAACAAAGTCCATTAGGTTTACCACTTGACCCAAACATTATACCCCTTTGCCTATCGCCACTTTATCGCCGCATTGCCCGCTTTATAGGGCGACTTATTATCGATTGCCTGGATACGGAATAATCTTTATAACCCCCACAGATCGAGTGGCGCCTGCCCACCGAGCTGAGGCCCATCAAGTACAAGCTGTACTATGAGCCCAACCTCAGGACGGGCGAATGCACCGGCACCATCTCCATTCAGTTCCAGCTGAATGAGGTAACCAATCTGATTGTCCTGCACTCCCTGGACCTTAATGTTCACAGCATCAGCATCCTGAATATGATGGCACGCATGCGTGTTGCCGTGGATAGTGTTACCCAGGACGATACGCGTCAATTGCTGCTCATTAAGCTCAGGGAAGTGCTTAGCCTGAACAAGGCCTACACACTCTCCGCCAGCTTCGATTGCAACCTGACCAGCCTCACGGGTAGCTACATCAGCAACTACACGGATGCCAGTGGAAATCTTAAGTGAGTAGGAAAATCTTGAATATTTACTTAGGATAAATTACTTAATTAATTATTTAATATAAAATGTATGAGTTTTTGGATAAAATTTAGAAGAAACAATGGTAGTTGTGTCATTATTTTCGTTCCTGTTCACTTAACTTAACTGTTAACTTAACCATTTAGCATAATTTGGTTTATAAAAGCTAAAAATGCTTTTATTTTTTTAAACTTATTTTAATATATTTTTTAAAAGTTTAATTATTAAACAATATATTTTATAATATTTACTAAGATACACCTAACTTATTAAGACACCTAAACATATTCTTTAAACAAATATTTCATTTGAAAAAGTTGATTACAATTTAAGACCCTTTAATAACTTAAGACCTAGTTTAATGACCGCCATTGTGCTCTCTGGCGAATACCCCTAATACCCCTTAAAACACAGGAGTTTACGACTTGTTGTGACCAAAAAAAAGCCGGTCTCTGGCGATCAGCTGCGAGAGCTTTCCAGCGGAGCTTGAAGAACGCGGCTTTTCGACTTTCGAGCGGCGCTTCAGTTGGAAGTTGAAAGCTAAGCGCGACGGTCGCAGATGAGCGGGCGCGCGTCTTGGTAACCGATCTCAATTTGCCGCAGTGGGTATTACCCCTCCGTCCCCTCCCTTTGGCCATCTTGAGTGCGCGCCTCCGATTTGAATCAAGAATGAACGCTGTCCGCCAATTGCCGTTATCAAATTAGCCGAGAGAGAGACAGAGAGAGAACAGTGTCCGGACGCGGACCCGGCAAAGTGACAATTAATGCCGTTGCTCCGGAAAACGTGACTCGTAAAGCTGTGATTCTGATCCAGATTGCAACTGTAAATCGCGAAATGTGACAAAAATGATAGATAATAGCAAGTGGCCCAGATCAATCAGATACCGTTGAATCGCCACCCGAAAGCTCCAAAGCGTACAATCCAACATACTATATATATCATCATATTTTTTGTGCCATTGTCATTGAGTCAACAGTCCGTTAGGCCGTCGAGCATTCAAGTTCTAATTGGAGGCATTCAGGCGATTACTAATTTTAATATTTGCTGAAATGCGACCACCGCCACCGGATTCTATGCCAACTTTGACTTTCAACAGTCACAGTTATCGATAAAAGCAACTGGCCAGAGCCAGAACGAAACTCCACATGGCTAAAATCAAACAGGTTGCACCGCTCCCAGTTGGCCCCGCTGGGTGCCCCTTCTTGCTGCAAACAGGCTTCGGAGCCAAATGCATACATAGTTCACTTGCCGCGCAAGTTCTTGGCCTTAAATCGGCCACTGCCGCTGCACTGAGAAAAATGAACAGTGAAACGGAAAGCTCTCCCAACAGAAACCTTTTGATTTGAAGCTTGTGAACGTGACTTTTCTATAAGCTGCGGGTTTGAAGATATCAAAGTATTTATTTGATATTTTTTTGCTTTGAAATGTCTCTTGAATTTATCATCTGCAAAAATAGCAGAGCTGAAAGTGACTCTAGAAGTTTGATAAGAATTTAAAAGGTTGGAATAAAAAGGGGTTCTTATTTCATTTATAAAATTTGTATTTTTTATATTAAACACTGCATAATTGAAATTAGAAATGCTGTGTGCGTATATGCAGTTAAAAAAAAAATATATATATATATATAAACCAGTTTTAAACATTTACTATATGAATATATTATTTATAAAGCACACTGACCCTTTAATTAGTAAGGTCTTTTTTACTTTTGTAAGACACATTTTTTGGGTTAGTTTTACTTCATATTTAAAAACTTGAGGATTTCAATTTAATATTAATTTAATCACCTTTAGTGAATCTTAACTGAATAATAATAACATTTCCCTAAGTGTACCCTGCCTGCCTGGCTGTTGGCCAAGAAATGCTCCGTGTTTACAACTCGAATGCGGCGGATACTCAATGGCCGCTGAGAAATTACTTTCTTCGAAAAGGCCGGAGCGAAATGGGTCGACATCATTGACTGCCAAGCAACTTGTTGTCGTAGTATTCCCTCTCCTCCCCCCTGCGGTTTCTCCGTCACCATCTCATTTCTCGTTTTGTTTTGTTCTTCAAAAAAGTTCATTCGAAGCGCAGCCAGTGGTCAAATCTTTTTTCATTTTCATTGACACTGATTTCTTTTTTGTTCTTGGGCGCAAAAAAAAAAGCACAAAAAAATTAGAAATTTCGCTCAGGTGTGTGGGAAAGAACCTTTGAAAGGGAAGGGTGTTGTATTTTAATTGGATTTTTGGGTGCTTATCGTAAATTTGACACCTTTCTGGGGGTGTGAATTTGATAAGAATGTGATATTTTTTCGGTTCAATGTACTATGAAAAAGTGAATTCATTCTGTATTTCTTTAGCTAAAATAAGTGATGACAAAGCTTATAAACTAAACTTTTTTTGGGTTCCAAAGTGAAACAATATAATTAGTTTTGATTTACACGAAGAGTCTAATTTTAGGGTTAACAATATCTAACCAGGTACTATTTCCTTTTGCTTATTGAAATGATTTATTTATCATAAATTCTCTAAACAATTAAACTGTCTAAATGTTGTCATAACATTTTGTGATTTATACGAGAGAGTCAAGTGTTTTTATTTTGTTAACTAACTTAGTTAAAAAATAAATTTACCAAGGCTAAAATGTGTTAACGCCAAATTGATTGCCTGCCCTTTGTTGGCTATTATGCAACTCTTTGATTGATCGTAAATTTATTTCGCATACCGTTAACCCCAAACATGCAAATTGTGGCAATCATTTCTTTCTCCACCTTTTGTCTCCCCGCATTTATTTATTGTTTTTTACTTTTTGTTTTAATTTTTCCTTTGTGAATATCGTAAATGGCAGGCACGTAAAGGCGACCTTTATCAAGTGTCATCCCATGGCGAGTGTAATGGGCTGTGTAGTTGGGTTTACTCCTCAGTATCAGTATTTTTATATTGTGTGTTTTGGGTGTTTCTGGGGCGCTCTTGTCACGTAAAGCCAAGCGATTTCCATTTTTGTGGCCAGCCTGTGAGTACTGTGAAAGTTATGACCTTAAAATGGTCGAAGAACGTGTTTTTGTAAACAAAAGCTTTCAATTTCTAATTTTTAATATTCAAGTAGGTTCTTTTGTGGAGTAAACAAAATTCTTTCCAGAATTTAATTAATTTCGATAACAGGTTAGAGAGACAGTCAACATTTTTGAGATTAAATTAATTAGTTTGTCTGTTCTTTGAAAAAATATAATAGGTTCAAGGGAAGCACATTTTCTAGATTAATCAAATTGATTTCCGTATATTCTCAATTACAGAAAGAATTCTTGTAACTATTATTCTAAAACAAAATGCTCACTTTCATGAAAGGTCATATAGCAGTTAGCTAGAGTACCCACTGTATTTTTGTTGTGATCATTAAACTCGATCTTCAAAGAAGTGAAAATGTGTGCGACTCATTAGCGGAGCATGAGAACAGTTCTGTTATGACATGTGCCCCGCGATCAACGCTTCATCGGCTCCAAGCTGAGATGCAGATGCAGTGGGGCGTGTCCCAGTCGGAGTCGCATATATATCTAGACCCAACCTATGTGCCAGCTGCCATTGTCTGCAGATCTTCTGGCTGTATTTCCAGCCGCTCATAAGGTGGCAGTCATGCAATTTGGTTGACGCCGATGTGCGGTGGCTTTTGTGCGCGATGCGCGCTCCCTAATTGAGTCAGCATTACATCATCGGATGGCTCCGCGATCCGCGGCAGATGCGGAGGGGATTAGGCCTGGGCATGGGACATGGGTATGGGTATATCAGAGACAATTGCCAGGCAGTGAAAATTAGCATATTCTGCAGTCTCGAATTCCTCATTTCGCACAATGTGAGATGAATGGCGCTCGGGTGGGATGTTGCAGCTGCATTGTATACGGTTCTCTCTATAATATATGCCTGGTGGGTACTCCTTCATCCTGACATAATTGTCAAAGCAAAAAACGCTCCATGGCTCCACGGCCAATTCAATTCATTTCCATTGCTAATAATGGCATCTGCAATTTCTTCCCATCTCACAAACTCCGCGGATTTGTTGCCAGATACTCCTCGTAAATCTACCCGGCAAATTGACAGGCAAAAAGGCAACAACCTCTAGCTATCCGTCAATCAATAGTACACTGCAAGAAACTATTAATAGTGATCTGAGCTAAGCCTTACTTTGGACAACAGATTAATTTTGATGAGAGCTTAAACCGCTTTATTATCATTAAATAAGTAATTAACAATTGATTGAGTTCAAGTCATTGCATATCATATTTTTCCGGACAAAGACATCCAACGCCTTCGGTAGAAAGTGGCCTGCGGTGGTCGTCGTATCATTGCAATAAGCCCGGGGATTTGTAATGCAACTTTTGCGGTTAGCCAGCCCAATTCCGACTCCCATTCCAATTCCAACACCAACTAAACTAAACTAAAGCATAGCTTCGGGTATTTCTTGTAACAATTTCATTGAATGACCAACTTCATTACGTGACCATTGGAGGGGGATCAAGAGGGAGCAGGGGGGTACGGGCCTCAAATTACAGGCATCTGATTGATCTGCAGCGAGACAAAATTGAGGCAATCTCCACCGGGAGAGATGAAGTGACGGAAGCTGGGCCGCTGTCCATAAAAGCCGGGCAAACAACAACAGACCCGGGTTTGTTTATAAGCAGCTCGCTCGGAGATTATAAAAACTGATGATGGCAGCGGCGGCGCATGTAATTCAGTACGCGGAGCCGCTTTATGATGCTCTCGAATTACCTCGCCGATGACACAATAGATTTGGCTGAAGTTGTGGCATTCGGTTCAAAATAAAACTACAGTTAAAAGAGTGCGGATCGCGACAGTGACACCCAGAGTTGAGCCCTAATATAATGTTCACAGGCATTTAATGTTCCAGAACGCCGAGTCATACAGCATTCAACCATCTTAACCAGTGTGTAAATACAAGTGAAAAATAAATACGAATCGAAGTGAAATACAAAGGGAAATCATGTATTCAGCGAAAAACGTCCGCCCGCGCAGCAGTCTCTCCACAGACGACAATCACCGGATCAAGGACACCAACCGGCCTCACAAGGCCCCAAGCAACACGATCCTCACCCTGTCCGCCTTCTGCGTCTTCCTCCTGGTGCTCTGCGGCTTCCTGCTGGGCGCCCTCGTCTACGTCGGTAAAAACATTGCCGACGAGCACCAGAGGCAGCAGCAGCAGCAGCAACTTGCCGCCAACAGCTCCCAGTTGGCATCGAACGGCGCTTTTCGCACAGTATACGTGGACCGGGATCAGTTGCTCTCCACAAAGCCCATATTGAGCGTTCTTGCAGGTATTGCTTAAATCTCAAATTAAGAAAAATATAATTAGTTTGTGCGAAAACTTACCTGGAAAGCAATTAAAAGAGGCAGTTTTCCTTATTAACTTTTGTCTACAATATTGGCCAATTTTTTTTATAGTCCGAAAAAAATATGTTTTTAAAAACGATCTTTCAGCTTTTCTTCTTTTGTCAGATTGCTTATAAAATTGTTCAGAAATGCTACGAAAATCAAACAGTTTTTTAAAATCATGCTTGAATATGGCGCGCATTTCTTACGGTACGATAAACGAAAAGTCGATAGGCAGTTATCGGTAACCACTTGTTGCACTTTCAAAAGTATTTAAAAAACTTTCAAATTCAAATAACTTTTAAAAAAGTTGGAATATACAGACTAAAATCTACTACGTTCATGCAAGTATTTCCCTGACTAATATTAAATGATTTTATTATTTAAACTGAAAATAGTTGGAAATATTCCATTTAAAATACTGTTCATACAACATTAATTTATAGTAGGTAAAAAATTTTCGAAAATTTCAATGAAGGCAACTGCTTATTTAAAATCAAAACCTCAAATTTGTTATTTGATTTAATAAATAATTTTTCTTAATAATTATCAAACCAAGTTCCCAACCAGGGTTCTAGCCACAGCTAAAAGCTTATCAACATTACTTGGCACAATTTTTAGAACTGCGCAACGGTCACACCGTTTTAGCATTATTTATTGAGACTGATTAGGAAAGATAGTTAATTTAAGCGCCCAACGACCATTAAGTGATTATTAAACCGCTGTTAAATCGCACGCCACATCCAGATAACCATCTTCACACCACCCAAGTGCCCGCCAGCAGCAAGAACCACGCCATGTCCACCGTAGCGCCCGCCATCAAAGTCGCCAGCAAGGTGCTCCAGAATCTGGGATTCCGGCTGCCCCAACAGATCAGGCCCAGCAAGTACCGCCTGCAACTGCGCCCCGATCTCGGCCGGAAGAACTACTCCGGCAACATTAGCATCAGCCTGCAGGTGCTGGAGCCCATTGCATTTATTCCCGTCCACGTCAAGCAGCTGAACGTGAGCACCGTGGAGGTGCAGCGCCTGGACGAATCGGGAGCGCCGCTGAAGAACATCATCCCAGCACTGACCTTCGCCCATCCGGAGTTCGAGTACTGGGTCACGGAGTTCGATCAGCCCCTGGAAGTGGGCAACTACTCGCTGAGCCTCAACTTTAGCGGATCTCTGGTGGATCGGATCACGGGAATGTACCAGAGCTCCTATCTGGACAAGCTGAAGAACCGCACCAGGTAGCCGGGGCTGCTAACCAACCAACACTAACGTCTAACCTAGCTTAAGGAGTAATATTTAAGCTAGATTAACCCACTAACACTTAGTCTATTTCATAAATTTATATATATTTATACTAACTTTTGATATCCTCCCGTTCCAGAGCCATTATGAGCACCAAGTTCGAGCCAACTTACGCCCGCCTGGCCTTCCCCTGCTTCGATGAGCCTGCCTTGAAGGCCCAGTTTACCATCACAGTGGCCCGTCCCAGTGGCGATGAGTACCATGTGCTGTCCAACATGCCGGTGGACACCGAGTATGTCAATGGGGACCTCACCGAGGTGACGTTCCAGGAGACCGTGCCCATGAGCACCTACCTGGCCGCCTTTGTGGTCTCTGATTTCGCCTACAAGAGCGCCATTGTGGAGGGCAGTACCATTGAACTGCGTGTCTATGCCCCACCTGCCCAGGTGGAGAAGACTCAATATGCTTTGGACACGGGAGCTGGAGTCACGGCCTACTACATTGATTACTTTAACATCTCGTACCCGCTGCCCAAGCTGGACATGGTGGCCATACCCGATTTCGTGTCCGGCGCCATGGAGAACTGGGGATTGGTGACTTTCCGGGAGACTGCTCTTCTGTACGACGAAGCAACCAGCTCTAGCGTGAACAAGCAACGTGTGGCCATCGTGGTGGCACATGAGTTGGCCCATCAGTGGTTCGGTAATCTGGTCACAATGAACTGGTGGAGCGATCTCTGGCTGAACGAGGGTTTCGCCTCTTTTGTGGAGTACAAGGGCGTGAAGCAAATGCACCCGGATTGGGACATGGACAACCAGTTTGTGACCGAGGAGCTGCACCCAGTATTGACCATCGATTCTACCCTGGCTTCCCATCCCATTGTCAAGTCCATTGAGAGCCCCGCCGAGATCACGGAGTACTTTGACACCATCACTTACTCCAAGGGCGCCGCCTTGGTACGCATGCTGGAGAATCTGGTGGGTGAGCCTAAGCTAAAGAATGCCACCACACGCTACCTGAGACGTCACATTTACGGCACTGCCACCACAGAGGACTACCTCACTGCCATCGAAGAGGAGGAGGGTCTCGACTTTGATGTTAAGTAGGTGTAGTACTAGTGGCATGGAGTTTGTGGTCTAATTTCCCATATCTTGCAGATTGATCATGCAGACCTGGACGGAGCAGATGGGCCTTCCAGTTGTGCAGGTTGAGAAGAGTGGCACCACCTACAGGCTTACCCAGAAGCGTTTCCTGGCCAACGAGGATGACTACGCAGCCGAAGCGGAGCCCTCTTCCTTTAAGTAAGTTGGATTTATTACCTTTTTATTTTATATTACTGAGAATCCTTGTTTCCTTTTTACCTATAGCTACCGCTGGTCGATACCCATTACCTACACCAGCAGCATCAACAGCGAGGTACAGTCGACGATTTTCAACCACAATGACAACGAGGCCAGCATAACGCTGCCCAGCGAGGCTAGCTGGATCAAGTTTAACAAGGATCAGGTTGGATACTATCGCGTTAACTACCCCAACGATGAGTGGGCAGCTCTTACCAGTGCTCTAAAGGCCTCCCGTGAGACCTTCAGCACGGCTGATCGTGCTCACTTGCTGAACGATGCCAACACCTTGGCCGCTGCCGGACAGCTGGACTACGCCGTGGCTCTGGAGCTGAGCACTTACCTGGAGAGTGAGGTTGACTATGTGCCCTGGAGCGTGGGCACTTCCTCACTGGCCACGCTGCGCAACCTCGTCTACTACACAGATCTGTTCAGCAACTTCACCACCTACGCCCTGAAACTGCTCACGCCCATCGTGGAGCAGGTTACCTTCACCGTGGGCACCGATCATCTGGAAAAGTGAGATACTTAAACATTTTCTAAAGCTCCTTTTTAACTATAAACATCTTTCACAGTCGCCTTCGCATCAAGGTGCTGAGCTCCGCCTGCAGCCTGGGACACGCAGGCTCCCTGCAGCAGGCTGTCACGCTCTTTAACCAGTGGCTGGCCAGTCCGGAGACTAGACCCAGTCCCGATGTCAGGGACGTCGTTTACTACTATGGAATGCAGCAGGTGAACTCTCAGGCCATCTGGGATCAGGTGTGGCAGCTGTACTTGGATGAGAGCGATGCTCAGGAGAAACTGAAGCTGATGAATTGCCTGGCCGCCGTGCAAGTGCCCTGGCTGCTGCAGCGATACATCACCTGGGCCGCGGATGAGGCCAATGTGCGTCGCCAGGACTACTTTACGCTGCTGGGTTACATTTCCGCCAATCCGGTGGGTCAGAGCCTGGTCTGGGACTATGTCCGCGAAAACTGGGAGCAGCTGGTGGCACGCTTTGGCATTAATGAACGTACGCTGGGTCGCTTGATTCCCACCATCACGGCTCGCTTCTCCACGCAAACCAAGTTGGAGGAGATGCAGCAATTCTTTGCCAAGTATCCCGAGGCGGGAGCCGGAACTGCGGCCCGCCAACAGGCTTTGGAGGCTGTGAAGGCCAACATCAAGTGGCTGGCGGTGAACAAGGCCAAGGTGGGCGAATGGTTGGCCAACTACGTCCAGCAGTCCGCCGTCACCAATCGCATCCAATGAGTCGCCGATCCGGCCATTAGCAACCTGTAAAATATCAATAATGTAAAAACTACCAATGGAATTGATTATAGTCTTAGCTAACGAATGCAGCTATTGCATTTCAAATGTGAACGAAGAATTGTGAATGCGTATGATATTTTTGAAGAAAATACAAGATAAATAATGGAATACTGTGTTTTTAATATTTGTTAACCAACCTACGACAACGTGCTAAGCCTTATCTCTTCACAGATGTCTGTGCTTATAGTAAGTCGTATTTTAACTATATTTATCATCTGCCATCTGTTGATTGATAAGCAACAAATTTGTTGAACCAATATTGAACTAGCTTTAGTTTTCCCAACTATTACATGCATTACATGCATGCTTCTTTAGTTTCACTTGGCAGTTGATAGTGAACTCCATGAGCTTCATGAAGTTAATTAATCGCCATGAAAACTATGTATGCTAAAGATATACTTTAGTCTTATTGTAATCCTAATTATTTACATAGCATACATGCTACACCATTATTACTTTATATTAGACCAATCAAGTAAGGTATACAATATAATATTTATAATAATTAACAATTATAATAATGAATATATATTGTTAGCCCATATTATCGAATGGCCAGAGGATGCACTGTACTTGACGGTAAACATTTCGCCGTTTGCCCCAAGCTTTATATGGAGAGAACGGCAATATAAGCATACATCTTACAGAAGCCATCGGTGAACTTATTTATTCAGTAACAAAATGAATGTTTTTTTCATTAATAATAATAAGAATGAATATAGCAAATACCCGTTATCATACATTTTCCCAGTAATATACATTAGGTTGTTTTTCATTCCACATCTGATGTGGGAAAAAAGGGGAAGAAAATATTTAATCACTTTAATGTCTACCATTGCATTACTATTTATTCAAGTTGTAAGTTACTATCATAAAAATTCATATAAATAGCCTCAGTTTGGCTTGCAGGATTAGTTCTGGTTCCAGCACAGCAAAGCACAAGCCAATAATTTCATCATGCAGTTGACCACTTTCCTGATGACCATCCTGCTGGTGGCCATGCTCATGCTCTTCAGTGCTCCAGCGTCGGAGGCCACCTTCTTTCTCATAGCCTGCGCACTGCGGTCTCCGCTGTGCCCATGGGCCACCGCAGCCACCGCTGCCAGCTCATGAAGTGTCATCGTCGGCCTTGGTAGTTGGATCGGAATCACCCGAAATGCTTAAACAAAAATGAACTCTTGATTGGACTAATATAAAAATATATTTTATTTTGTTGCATTGAAAGCAGTTTGTGTGTTTTTTAAGTGTTTATTTATGGGGAAGCTTCCTAGTTTATACAATTTGGGTGGGAAAATTTCAGGTTGAAGAGTAAAAAACATATTAAAAATGCTTGATCAGAAATTTAAGTTGAAATAGTTTTGAAACCTATGAAGGTAAATAAATGATCCCTTTACTCTCTGAAATGATGTAAGAGTTAAAATGGTAACATAGTTATAAAATAATAAATGTCCTTTTCTATGTAGGATCCTGCCTTAGGGTTACGAAAGACTCTCCAACAAATATGGAACGATAAAACACACAAAACTAGAGTTAGGATATTTATAGCAACCTCGTGTCCAAAATGACAACACTCATTCTCATTCAAACTGTAACATATTTCAATTATATTTTATGTTTCTTTTTATTGTTTGCTTGGCGCTACACGCGTATGATTGGTTCCGAATGTAACTAAATCCGATGATTGCCTTATTTCGACCTTGAACACAAACTCGGTCCGAGTTTATGTGTTTATTATACGACACGAGGGAGACATTGCGTTGCATACTTTCTGGCGGGGAGACCAATCAAATGGCGGAAGCGGAAACAGCTAACAGCGCGCTAGTGTTTGCTTAATTCCGTTTCTTGTGGATTTTATGGATGAATTTTATGCCCAAAAGTGTTCAGCAGGACAGCATTTGTTGACATTTTCCCAACCATGGTCTGACGTAAACAGGATATTTCCAGAAATTGTTTACGAGTGGAATTGATGGCGTCGAGCAACCGATTAGGAGGCCGCTCGAAAGTCAATCAGAATCACTCAAATGGCCCGTATCCAATACGCAAAAATGATGACGCCATATGTATGTAGCGGCAGGACTGTGGCACTGTGGCCCATGGGAGTGCATAAATTTCGATTCGGCATCGCTGAGTTATCGCCATCATTCGCACAATAAATGACAATATTTGGCTGCAGCAATGGCAGCAGTTCAAGTTGTGCCTCAATAATCCGATGCTGCTATGACAGCAATTTATTTTTATATGGCGAGAGTATTTCGATTTGATTTCGCTCGTAAATTGCCGGCTAGTTCTGACACGCTTAAAGCCAAAATATCAGTTAGCCAGAATCTTTAAGAACCATTTAGCAGCCACACGCCAAGGTCACACAATTGACTTGTCTGGCAAACTATTAATGCATTGTACGGGGGCCCCATTGAGACGAGATAATGAACATCATCTCGGACGGATCCAGCAGACGGCCAACTTCTGGGGAGCTCTGGAACTGTAACAGCTGCAGGCGTTTAAATTGGCCATCCGACCGGAGTTGTCGGGCTGCCAATGCAGGCCATAGCCATCTCCATCTCCATCTCATTTGGCCTTTGTCTATGCCCCTGTGTGCCATAAAGTTGGCTCCTCCGCCGCATCCTTCCGCAAAATGTGGGCACTCTAAGAAAATAAGGGGTACTATTAATGTTAAAATTAAATAAAATAAATACAAATTGGAGTGGTTTCAGAAACCTTTTTTTCGAAGTAAAAAACTTAGTAAACAATAAACAAAAAATAATATATAGTAACAATAAATCATTCAACAGAATTAAATGAAATTGTTGACAAATAAAATTTCGGTTCAATTAAATTTAAAAATTTGTATGCAATTATTAATTCATTTTGGGAATTCTATTCCTGAATTGGGATAGTATAATCAATAAACATTACGTTTGAACTTGTTTACTAATTTTAAAAAATATTTTCGTTATCATAAACTAAATTTTTAAAAATATTCTGAATTTTTTTTAGTGCATAAACAGTTGGCCCAGGGCCAGGGCAAAACTTATTTCGCCTTCTTTACCATCAAAGGGGCGCTTGAACAACTCGTTTGTAATCAAAATAAGAGCAGCTTTAAATTAAACGCTTTCGCATTTATATTTCTAAGAATTTATATATTTTGTTTGCTTTAAACCTCAGACACAAGTTTAATTGTAGTTTGTATTAAAAGCTATTCAACTAATTTGAAATAGATTCTTCATTACAACACAGACAATCCTTGAAGCCAAGTGCCTACCGAAATATGTCTGCTTCTGATTGCCATTCATATGCACTTACTGGCTGCTCTTTCGATAAAAAATAATTGCCGAGAACACCATAAAATCCTAGTGTCTGTAGACCCCAAAAAAATCACACGTTCGTGTGTTTACTGCTCCTATCACACATCTGAAATGGCAGTCATCTGGCATATACAGTCCCAATTTGCTGCAGGGACACTTTAACGACCGCAAAACCTGTTGAAGCGTATTGTAATGGCTTAAGAATAAAATAAATTAATTGGCGACCTGACGAAATTACTTCATTAGCTGCTAATTGAATTGGCTCTCTCTCCGAAGGAAAATCGGTCGGCAGGTTGGGCTCTCGACATGATTAATATTGCACTTTGGCAGTGACCAGACAAAAAACACACTACGGTTGGATGGAAGGACTCGCAGACCTTTCGGACTAAATAAAAGACAAAAGGTGTTGTCTACCCTCGTTTATGCTGTATGAATAGAGTCCTCTTTTCCGGTTCGTCTCCTCCGCCTCCGCCATTAATCTCAATTTCAGGGGCAAACATTCAATCAACCCAAAAGGCGGGCTACAGGCGGCTTTCGTAATTAAAGGCACATTAAGCGCTCGTTAAACTTAAAGTGGCACTTAAAGATCCGGTTGGAGAGGATTCCACAGCCATTTCCATGGCTCCTGCACAATTACGGGCAACGTGCGACACTTAATGGTCTATGCAAATCGAGAACTATTGGCCATATTATGCGAATTTAAAGCGAGCAAATCGATTTAATGGGGCATGGACAAAAAAGTTTAAGGCCCACCAGTGCCAGGACATTCGACCACTTGAACGGCATAAATTGGGGTCAGTTGGAATAAAATAAAATGCGTAGTACCCTGGCTTTACCCGGAATTAAAGGAAATATATATATTTATAAATACAAAATAATTCTTTGAAGGCAAACATTTCCCAGGAAATATTTGTAAAATTCCAGTTCTTCTGCTTCAAGTAAATAAAGGCAGCTAGAGAAGCACACGTGAAATAAAATGTTAGAATAGAATTTTCAAATTGTTGATTTCAATGTTTAGCCATTAAGATTTTTCTCTTTTTACTCATCGTACTCAATGGTTAGGAATTTATTTAATAGTCTGTCTGCGCAAATAGAAATATTTCTGCCGAAAAAAACAATTAAGCGATTGAGTCCAGTGATGCAGAAGAAAAATGTGTAAATAAACGAACCGCCAATCAAAAACATACATACCATAAATCCCATTTCGAGCGCAAAAGCTTTGGTATTTAAATAGTTATTGGCCAAAATCACTTGACCATCGCTGGCTGGCTTCGGCCTGCAGGCAGATTAAGGCTCTGAGCATCCTTCTGATGCCACTACTCGTATCTCTCGGATGCTGTGCATAAAATTCATTCTGGCTTGTCGCTGGCCGTAAAATTGTTGGTAAAGAAGTGCCATAAAGAGTATTTAATGGCGCGACTGTCTGTAATTAAAATCCCACACGCGCTGTCGCTCTCTGTCTCCTTCGGCATGGGCATGCATGGCGTATACGTGATGTGAGTGAACTCTAAGCCAAATGCCTGTATCACTGCGACTTTAAAATGCAATTCAAGTACTCTAATTAAATTGTATATATATATATCTGTAGGGTAAGTATGCATATTTTTGGCTTGTTGTTATTTTTTGCTTGTTTGTACACATTTTTTGCTAGTTTTCCCTGCTATTTACATCGCAACATTGTCTGTGGCCGGAATATGACACTTGATTTATGACCATTTGTATTTCGCTTACCAAACAGGCTCATAAATACACCAAAAAAATGACAAAACAAATAGAGGGGGAAAATAAAACAGAAAACAATAGAAAATATTCGTTTAAATGCAGCAAAAGTTCTCGTTCTTCTTTGAGCTCGTGGAGCTTATATAATGCAGTTTTTGGTTAAAGCAATTGGCCGAAACCAGAAACCAAAAGAGAAAGATAGATACGGAGTTAACAGACAATTTAACTGCATTGCAATCATTGCGGAACTTTGTTCGTGCCCACGCTGCGTATACTTAATTTGCCTGCGGTAACTAATGGCAAAGCTATTTTGTTCGGATTGTGCGATTTCGGAGCGTAAGCAATATCCGTTAGCAGTTTTCCCTTGCATTACCCATCGCAGCCATTCCTGGTTTATGCCATGCGCCGAGCATTTGTCTTGGCCCGGCCTGAACGGCGGCCAACACTCCGATAAGCTGCTTTTATTGGCAAAGTTTGGATGGGACAGACTGTTGGATGGTGCTGCTGGGTTGCTGCTTCGACACTTATTTGAATTTATATCCCGGCAAAGTGTTTGCCTGTTTTCACTGAGCTTGTTGCATTTTAATTGGAAACTACGATTTGCACGGCTTGGCAAATGCAATTTTAACTTTAAATCCGGGAAAAGGAATAAAGAAAAAAATTTACAACAAAATATAAGCAATACAATAAATAAAAATAATTACAAATATAAATATAATGCCTGAAGAAATACTTTATAATTGTGATAAACCATATTAATCAGCCTTAAATTTCATTACTAATTTTACTGTTATTTATTTCTATATATTTTCCATACCATATTTTCCAAGTGCTTAAATTTTCCATAACTCCTTGATTCCCCTTTATAGACTGCCCACAATGCGACATCTTTTGGTCACGCCTGTCCGAGCTGGCTGACAATTGTGGTGGGCGCATTCATTCATTCGAAATTCATTAACATTTACAATCGCTTCATTTTTAATGAACTGACAAATCTGTGTGCGGCTTCCCCGACCTCTGGCCAGGCCAATAAATAAATCCGCGGACACAGCAGCAAATTTCGCCGCGGTCACATAAATCTTTCTTTTAAAAAATTACCCAGAAATATCTCATGAGTATTTTCTATATATGCAAATTAAGATGTTTACAATATTGCCCCTATGGCCATACTTTGATCTGGTCCAAAAATGCGACGCGATGCCGGCAGACAATGAATCATAATTTTATTTTATTGACGAATGAGGTATTTGACTTTTGCGACGGCGGCGCTTATTCCACGAAAAGAAAAGGAATGCGAAAACAAGCATTTAAATATAGAAATGCATATAACAACACAATTATGTTTGTACCCGTTTTTAAAGAAGTTTTTTAAGTATTTAAGGGAGATATTTGTATGCTCTATATGTGATTAGCAATCACTGATTACCAAACAGCATTTTGATTTAGTAAATTAATCAAATAAAAGTTCTAATGAAACAAACTTTTTATATATTCATTTATTTAAAATTCTCATTAAATGAATTTGATTTATATACTTACCTCATCAAGTATATAAACAAACACACATATCTACTGATAATCCTCTCATTTTGAATAATAATTCTTTGAGTATATTTTTTACTGTCATATTTTCCGCACATATAGCATACAGAAAGGTATTCCTCGTAGTCGAATAAACGATTCGCGGATTGTCTTGACTTAACAACTTGTTTTCCGTGTCGGCGTAAATCAAATGCCACTTTGTTGTCCCGTTCGGGGGAAATTCAATCAAAATATTATTGTATATCGTACAAATGGAAACCGTCGCCGAAGCCGTCACTCTTTGCTCTCACGCACACACACACACATTCGTGCCCTCGGGCAGACACAGTGCCGCAGTGCAAAAAAGGGAGCACAATGAGTGGCGGCACCACCCACCACCCACTGCCATGCCAGCACTTAACCACGTCAAACGCCCCTTTTGGATGCGCCATATAAATGAGCAGCAAGTGCCGAGTGTGTGGACTGTGAGCTGCTGATGTTTTTCATGGCTTGTTTACAATTAATTAGGATTGTTATGTCGCCATTTGATTCAATAATTTCTTTGTGCTAGGCGATATTTTTTAACAGCCCGTCATAAATTTGCGGTCTTGTATTTAAACGAAATCCGCCTGCATTTATGACCCACGTCATGGCCAAGTCTTTAGCATTAATTTCCTATTCGATCCAACCTGATTTTGCACTCTGAGCTTTATGGGTTTAATGGTTTTATAAATAAATCATTTTTTATAAAGACTAATTAAGAATTGTTCTTTGTAAATAAGTTAACCAAAAATGCTTCAAAATATAATTATTATTTTTAATATAGAATTAGCAGTTTGCCTGCATTCTCATTGCATGTTTGCAATGGAAGCTGATTACGATTTGAATTTAAAAACAAAAACACTTAATAAGCCGCCACTGATAAACCAGTTTTAAGCTCAAACTTCTTCGATGTTCTGGGTAATATTTTGCCAGCCATTGATAGCAGACTGAGATAAACCAGAATCGTAGTTTGCCCTTGCTTATTGCTGTTCGATTGGTCAATGGATCCATACCGACTTCTTGGAATTCTAAGCCGGCATATTTATATGTTATTTGTAAACCTGTATCTAAATATAAGCTTGCCATAATAAATGCATTGGCTGACAGCTTTGAACCTTAATCGCATGGTTTATGTGCCATGCATCATAATTATGGGCACAGTCTTAGTTATTTTTACTTTAGCTAAATGGGAACTTTTTTTGGCGGCAGATTCGCACGCTTCTCGCTTCTCAAACGTGGAAGGTATATGGAATATATTAAAATCAAATAAAATATATATGTATCAATAAGCGATAGCTCGTGTCATTTAATGAGCTGATTTTTGGGCGTTTTGTCAAGAGTGTTTTACTTTACTTAACATTTTCGGTGTTCGACATCGAATGCTTATACATATATTTTAATGAATGCGAGATTTTTATCTGCAAACTAGTTCTGCCTTATTCGAATATTGTTTTACTTACCTTTTGTTTTAATTTCGATTTGTGTTATTTATTTATAAAAGAGAGGAGGAGTGTCTGATTTTAAAGTTAATAAAATTAGGGAAATTTTCTGAATTAACAGAATAAACTTTAACAGGAAACTGTACCTTAACATGGTAAAAGTAAAGGAAGGAACCCATTAAAACGTTTTTGCAACAAATCTATATAATAATTTATTGTAAATATAAATTGTTTTCTTAATTAGATCATAAATTTCAAATGCTTTAAGCGTTTCTCGACTCTCCTTCTTTTCCTTAAACAAAAGTAAGTAATTCAGCAATATATTAAGGCGTCGCTTGGGAAATTGCGATTCAACGATTGAATTGCAGTTTAGTCGCTGTTTAGACAATCCCAGTATATCTTTATGTCCTGTCAGGACCGATCAAATTCTCCTTTATGACCCGGACTCCCACGAGCAGAACCTACGTGCGAAATACGCAGAACAATGTTAGTTCAATCGCAATGGCAAAACGCACAAAACCAAGAAACCAGATCCCAGAGTTTGCAGAAAGGCATGGGATTGCACTGAGCAAACACATAAAGTAAAGGCCCCGAGAGCTTGGCGAGAAGTCAAACATATCAAACCGTACCCTGGGCCAGGACAAGTCTCCCGAGTGGAGGAGGCATCAGACCGTACGTGCCAAGTGGATGTGGCATCATGTCTACATCAAGGCAATGGGATTGAGAGTGGCAAACGCACTCACTGGTCGAAATATTAACAAATGCGTGTGGTTTAGAGTGGACCTTAATTTAATGGAGATTTTGTTAATAAATGAAGAATAAATTTAATAAATGATGAAGTAAATTAATGAATTAAGTAGTAATAGTTGTGGCAAGAGGAAACTTTCTTGCAGATTTCTTATAAATCTTTATTAATTCCATCTTCTGATTCTAAATTCATTACAGGATAATCTTCCTGTGCAGCTATGCACTATTTAAATTTTTTTGAAATTACCACAGATAAATCTCTTCAAAATTGCAACACATGTGCTTGACCTGGCCAGTAATTAATGGACTGTTATGCAGAGCAATCAGTGCTGGGTTAAGTGGTGGAGGCTTAAGCGATTTTCAGCTTATAAAAACTCCATCGATTCCGCTGTCGATGGCCGCGGAAAGTAGGCAACGATATTTTACGCCTTAATTGCCCCCCCCCCCACCAACCACGCCCACCTTGCGTGAGTGTGTGCGAGAGCGTGTGCATGTGCGTGTGCGGGTGTATCGATGGTTTAGTGAATCTGGCACATCGTCCATTTGAATTGCTAACATGGCTCATACATATAAATGAAATTGAGAGTTTATTGCACAGTCAGTGGGATCGGTTTGGCTTTATTTTGCTTTTGCCTTGTTGTTTGCCTCTCCACAGAATTGCTTATTTATTTCATATTTATGCGTTATGACGGTTCCACTGCCTATGTACGTCCCACACGGCGTATGCGTGATATGAACAAAGACGTATTAGTGAATTTAAAATGGTAAAATGGAAGAGCAAAAAGGCTTTTAGGCCCGCCAGTAAATTGAATGCTCCAATTGCTTTCAGTCGAGACAAGTGATAGTAAATTTGCACAAAATGAAACACACTCAAATTTATTGTGTGGCTGCCAACGTAACGGTTATCTCTGGGTGAGTGTGTGGTGTGTGTGTGGGGTGTGTGTGGTGTCCCCTCTATTTAGGTTGAACGCATAAAAATGATGAAGTTCATCGAAACTATTTGACAGCCTTTGACTTTTATGTCGCATAAATGATGGCCGCCCATTGATGCCAAAAGGGTCCCGAGCCAGACACAACTATATCTGTCTGTATATATATGAATATATATCTATTTACAGATATACTACAGACTATGGAAAGCCCTTACGGTCGCCGGCCATAAAAAAGCACATCGCCTGGGCGTGTGTAGCGGATTAGCATCTTGTATCTTTCATTAAGGTTTAGACAATATTGTCAAAATTGGAGGATAAAACTTCATTTGACTATCTATCAACTTGGCGGAGAGGAAATCAATCTAAGAAAAACACAATTAAAACTTGTTTCAAGATTGCTTTTGTAAATAAGAAAACTTTTGGTTTAATGTACTTGTTATTTTGACAATTTATGTAGGTCTTAAGTAGCTTTCCAAATATATTAAACTAGAAATAGAATTCATGAATTCATATGCTTTTCAATTCCCTTGAATTTGTTAAGAAGCTTTTCTGAAAACCAAAGATTTTGGTTCTTAATTGCTGCATTTCATGGTAAGGGAGTGCAGGACCAACCGCAAACCAGCAGCAGTCCCTTTTGGAAATTACACATGACCGAGTATATCAAAAGTTTGCCACTATTTTGCAGAGTGCCTTTCGGCATAAGCTGCTTTAACGAAACCCTAATTGCAGTAACTCCAAGTCGTAGCAATATGATGCCAGCTAATGGCGAACTAAGACCCAACTTCCGCAACACCCAAAATGAACATTAATTCTAAAACATTCTGCACGAATTAAGCAAAGTCCCTGCGGTCTCACTTATTCATGGCTGCTGCTGCCCCATCTTGGCAACATATGCTGCTGCACTTTATGAAATATTAGCTCAACAAATTGCATTTGCAGAAATTAAAAGCACATTCGCTGGGACACTCTGTTATGGCATGCTAATTACTCATCCACCCACGCTTTTGAAGGGGCAACCACTCAGCAGTTTTTCGCTAATATCGCCAATTCCTAGTTCTGAATTCGCTGTCTAGACTTCAGACTAGCGAATAGCGAGTTCGTGCCGCAGATAGACATCTTAATTGCCTGGGATTATGATGCAGGCAAGTCTGTCTGTAGTTGCCTTCTTACTGAATGTCATTAGGCAGTGAGCCCGTTGAACCCGCGACAGTTGATAATCCTTTACTTGATCCACAATCCTTATAAAATGAAATATGCTCAGAGGGATAATGTGCTTTTTTGACTGATTTTTATGGGCTTGAAACTATATTATTGAAGGGGAAAAAAATGTGTATTTTTTTGCCAAAATAGTTTAAAATTTACATAAAATTCTGCTCCGATTAATCCCATTAGAAATTTGTTGTAACGATTAATTATTATTCATTCCTAATTAAAACACCATTAATCACTTCTGAATAAAATGAGCTAGTTTTATTTAGTTTACAAATACTACGGCTAGAATTTAAACTACATCAAGGACAGCTAATTGACCAAAACGTCGATTTGGAATACATAAATTTGTCTAAGAACAAAAAAAACACAAACAAGCTGGCGAGGCTTGTTGCTGCTCGTATCACAGTTGCGTGTGTATTGGAATGGACTCCGCCAGGGGGAATCCCAGCCCCTTATCCCCCGTTTAAAAGGCAGCCCGCTCGCTGGCATCGCTAGTTTCCCGGGCTGCCGCCTGCGTCTGCGGTTTGTGGTTGCCTTTGCGTCTGGCACGCCAATTGAATTTCGCTCTGAGACCCTTGAGAGGGCTAGAGCTCTTCAGCGTTTTTGCTTTCGCCTTGCGCACTCTGCCACTCGAATCACTGTCACCGCCCACTCCTGGTACCTCTGAACCCGCTCCCGCTCCTGCTCCTGCTCCCACTCCCGCTCCTGTTCCCGTTCCCGACTGACGGGTGATGCGCGTCAGTTTGAGGCGGGACCGCGAGATGGCCAAGTCGTCGGAGAGCTCGTCAATGGAGCACATGGTGGGCTGCCGCTGCAGCTGCCCCTCTGGAAAGTGCACATCCTGCTCCAACAGTGAGTGGGCATCGCCCACGGAAGACAGTTGCGATATCTGGGTTTGTAGTGGGCGACGCGCGTTCTCGAACAGATCCTGCCGGCTGCGATTCTGTGCCTGCAACTGGATGCTGTCCAAGGACATGCGGTTTAGGCGTGCCGCCGCTCCTGCAGCTGCTCCTGTTCCATTGCCCGAGGCACCGCCTCCGTTCAGCACTGTGGTGGTGGTCGTTGTGGTGGAAGTCATTGTGGTTCGCACGCTGTCCTGTGAAAGGAAGTGGGAATGCAAGGACAATTAGAGAGGATGGCAAGGGAAGTGCATTACAAAGAGATAAATGTCCACAACTTTGCTAACGATGACTGTCAGGCAATTAAACTTAATTTGAAATGTATAAAATTATATGTATTTGTACTAAATACAATTGTTGAAGTTAAAGTTAATGATTCAATCTGAAGTTAGCAAAGAACAAAGTAACAATTTCTAAATCAATTTAATAAATGTAGAAATCACTTTAACATTTCTCTTCAGCTCCTTGTAAATACATTTTTTTAATACTCACTGTTGTGTGCAGTCGCAGTGAACCCGTCTGATTGCGTCTCAGCGCACTGTAAGTATGGGGAAGTCCTCGACCCTGGTTCTTGCCTCCCAATCCAAACTGTCGCGCCAAAGTGACCTTAAGGGAAAATACAGTTAGTTAACGACGTAGAAATTATGGCAGGAAAAGTAGGTAAGCCAAATGCCACTCAAGGAAATCCTTTCTTTTTCTTGGCAACATTTTTAAAATCAAAAATAATATTCTTTGATATAATTTTAATTAATAAAACCCACCTTGAAGGCCTCACGAAACTTGTGGCTCATGATGTTATACAGCAAGGGATTGATGCAGGTGGAGAGGAAGTACAGCACGCCGGAGGTATAGTCAAGGATGCTGAAGACATCGTTGAACCACTGCGACTCAATGCCAGAGGTGGAGCCGTAGACAGCCATCAGGCGCTGCGCATGGAAGGGAGCCCAGCAGATGAAGAAGGCCACTGCCACAGCCACTGTAAAAAAATAGGAAACGGATACGGATGCAACCCGTAAGTTAACCAAGAGATGTCACCGCCATCGCCTGCTTACCCAGCATCCGGATGACGCGTGTCTGGGCGCTGATGCCGCGGTTCACATCGTAGCAGCGCCGTGGCAAAGCCTGGAGCAGCCTGCTCCGCTTCAGCTTCACCCCGATGAGCACATAGAGCACACAGATGGCAGTCATGGGGCCGCCGAAGAAGAGGAAGCCCGATACGGCGAACACATGCGCGAAGAAGTCGTTTTTCATCTGTCAGAGACAAGTCACGGAGCATAAGAGTGGAAGAAGGAAAATGGTTACGGGTTATAGCCTCAGCCGGAAGAGCATGGCTGTAAATTTGATTACCCAAAATTAAGGGGAACTTGAAGATCCTGGGAACTTGAGAAAATAAAATCAAGCTGATGGAGCTTAAGTTGAGGTAATAAATTGAAAGCGTAACTATTTAACTACTCAGTGAAATGGAGCTTAATTTACTTGAAATAAATTATATTTAAAGGTAGGTCTGAAAATGTTTATAAAACTAGCTTAAGACTCCTTAAGAATATGCTTCTTTATTGTCCCTTAATATACACCTGCTCCATAACTCAATTAAGTCCAATACCCGGATAATTGGCACATCGATTAAAGGCCCATCCCATCAATCATACCGTGCAGGATCCCGATCCAAGGCCCATGTCCTGCACCACCACCGAGAATTGGATGGCCTGGGGAAGGGCCAGCAGCAGGGCGGCTATCCAGATGGCAAATATGAACTTAACGGCCCGTGACAACTTGGACATCGTGTGCTGCCTGTATCAAAAGCAGAACCAATTAGGCAAGGTCGTCGCAGGAAATTGAAATGGGTTGCAGGATACACTCGCTCACTCACCTGAACGGATGACAAATGGCAATATATCGCTCGACGGTGAAAGCGGTAATTGTGAGGACCGTCGCATTGGCCGCAGTCTCCGAAAGGACGCTCTCCAATATGCAGATGCCATCGCTGAAGGGATAATTGTGTGGGTGCCAGAGATTGTACAGGTCCTGCGGCATGCCTAAAGGATGTAAAGCAGAAAACAAGAATAAATAAAAAATAGTTTACATGAATGCAGAAATATTTTGCAATGAAAATATTTCCATGAATAATGAAATATTTTGCAATATAAATTCCTAAATCCGTTGCGGTTTTAATTGCATTCCCCACACTCACCTGAGCACAGCAGGATCATGTCGGATATGGCCAGATTGAACAGGTAAAAGTTTGTGGCCGTGTGCATGAAGTTGTTTCGCGAAATGACGACGCAGGTGATGAGATTGCCCAGCACGCCGGCCACAAAGATGAGGGCGTAGCCCACACTAAGAGCAGCCAGCAGGGAAAGCGGCGTCATTGGTGTGGCGGTGGGCAGCAGCTCCTGCGGCTCCAGGTTCTGCAGCAGGCTGCTTAGGTTCTCCGCCGAGATGTTAAGCACTTGGGTCAGATTCAGAAGGAATTTCTCATTTTGAAACAGTTGCAGATCGGTCGTCAGGAGACCGGAGCTGTTGCTAGGCAGCATTTTGACTGCCATGGATGTATGTGTTTGTGTTTATGTGTGTGTGTGTTCGTGTCCTAGGTGTCCTTGGTATCCTGAACTGGGCGAACACTATTAAATTCGAATTTGCCCTTGAATTTTCGACTCCTGCTTATGTCTTTTCAATCTATGCTCGCTTCGCAAATAATATTTTCATAATGCCCCCGAGGGGAGGGGCTCATCAATTCCGACTTAGGCCAGTGCCACTCCACTCACGACCTGTTGTCATGAGTTTGGGATTAACTTGTGTGTTTGTCAGGAGGTGTGTAATGGGGTGGACCTCGATATGGGTACTAAAATATCCGCATCAGGTGACTTTTAAATTACGTGAAAAAAACTATATAATTTCTCATTATTCTACATATATTTTTAATTTGAATTACATAAAAAACTATTTAATTTCTTATTATTTTACATATATTTTTAAGCAAGAAAAAAATTATTTTAGCTTGAATTTTTAACGTAAATAAATGATATTTATTACTCATACGCCACGTGGACTTGTATCGTTAAAATCGTGTAACTTCTTTGACTCTTAAAACTTGACCATTTATTATTCTTAATTAATATAATAAAATATTTTCGTTTACTTTTTTAGAAATCGAACTTCATATTTTCTTTAGCAAAATTATATTATTATAAATATACAAAACAAAGTCATTCCAGGTTTATATAATATTTCCAAGTGGTCTGTTTAATTAGAACATTATTTTTTAACAAACTTGACTTTTGAATAAAATTTGCTTAATAAAGTTGCAATGAAATCTTTTGGTATTCCAGTTCGGGGACAGTAATCCATAAAGTTTATTTTCGAAATGTCACCGATGAGTTTGGGGTTGTTTTTTAATTTATCAATATTCAAAAACACTTTTAACTACAATCTTAAAAGGAAGTACTATTTATTTTAAGGTCAAAAGATGAACCATAAAAACTGGAAAACTTATTTCTTATGAGTATTTTCATATCTCAGCTAATTTTGTCTAACAATTTCGCTTAGTTTTCATATATATACTATAAACAATAGAGACTTTTTTTTTAAATAGCTTCAAAGATAAATAAATTATTAGAAACATAGAATACTCTTGCTCCAATTTATTAAGATATAATTTTTAAGTATTCAAATTCAAATTCAAATAGTTCATTTAACATTGTTTGTTACTTGTTAACTCATTGAATTTACAGTACACGCTGTCATGTCAAGGTCCACCCCCAGCCTGTCTAAGAGTGTGTTTATGTCCTGTTTACCTGGCATCCTGAGAAGCTGGCAGACGGCAGTCAGGCGTGTCCTAGGCAAAAGTTCGGGCTCAGGGCAAGTGGATGTTGAGTCTGAAAATTAATTTGAATTGCTAAGTGGCATTTAGTCAAAATATTTGTGTACACGAGATGAATTTAAGGCTGCTCCTGCTGCTGCTGCTGTCGGGCCTCCCAAAATGCCGGCGAAAGCCAGCTGTGGGGCAAACAAATTAAACGCGCCCCCAAGACAAGGTCACTTCCTACATTTCCTCCCAAAGCCGGAGTAGGATTGAGGGCAGGTGGCACGGTACGGTCCTAATGGACACCGGGTGACTTAATAACATTAACATAGTTTATGCCATTCATGATGAGCGTTTTCAACTGTTGTTACTGCTATTGTGCTTTTGTGGCCAAAGTTCCCTTTGTGGTTGTTGCTGCTGCTTCTGCTGCTGACCGCTGTTGACCGTTTTTGGCCGTTTTCATTATCATTATCATAAAAAAGTTTCTACAATATATGCACAGCCAAAAGAATGCTGTCGAATTTGGTTTTATTATATTGTATATTCAATCAAACTGGTTTTCATTTTTTTTATTTTTCAGATTCTGTTTTCGTTTCGGTGTCCGATGTGCGATGTACGCTGTCTGAGTGTCTGATCTGATCGACCGTGTAGCAGCATCCCAACCGAAATTATGCACCGCCCATGCCCATAACTTTTGAGTTTGTATTTTATTTATTATTATTTCGGCTATTTTTGTATCTATATTTTTATCTTCATTTTTTTTTCTGCTTGACTTTGCTTTGAATATGACTTTAAATATTATGGTTTTCTGCACTGCTTTTGGTCTAATGGTTGCCGGAGTGTCATTAGTGTCTTTTTTTTGGGGTCAATGGTTCTCGCTGGCAAATCACAATCTTTCGATCTTAATGCCTGATTTTTATTTATTCACAACTTGTTCACAACTGTTTCGGCGGCGCTCCTGTTTCGGGGTTTTTCAATTAATTATATTTTCAGTCGCTTGTGCATTTAAAACACGTTTAATTTAAATTTCTCAAACGATGCCTGCCACATTTTTGCAAATGCATTTATTTTTTATTGCTTTGAACTGTTTTGATTTTGTCACTTTTGTTCTTATTTCTGTATTTTTTGTTGTTTCATTTTTCTGCGGACATTGCACCCCCTTCTTTCGCACACACTTTCCCCGCTGTTTATTGCATTATGGCTAATCAATTTTTACCATGTGCTAAACGTTGATTAATGACACCGAGACCGTTGGAGTTTTTACTTAATTCACACACAAAATTAATGACGTTAACTATTTGCGTATGGCACTGATTAATACCGATATTTCTGGGAAACGACGAAAACAATTATATGACTGCGAATTACGCGTAAATCGATGTGTTTTTTGGCTCGTTCTTGGCGATACGAGAGCTACACGGCGGCGGCTACAGCATTTGGCCGCAGCATCCGACTGACTGATTGGGTTATTTTTTTGCCAAAAAGTCTTGGAAACACATCGGGCTAACAGCGACGCAACAGAGGCGCCAGCGTCGCAGTCAACGCACAACTACCGGTTGCTTTGCGCCTCTCTGCGACGGCGCCCTCGATTTTTGGGTTTTCCATCGCCGGAGAAGGGCTGTCTGGCTGGCTTTTCCTGTCGTCGGGGCAAAGGGTAATAAAAATGCAAATAATATTGGAGCACCATGCACTTTATCTTATTTAGTGGCATATTAATTTGAGCCAAGGCGGCAAATTGTTTGATTATTATGTTAACACACAGCGAAAGGACAATGCAAAAGGACGACCTTCGCGCCCACTTAATCCGCTAAGACCACAGCCGCAATCAATTCAAGCCAAGGACATCCAAGTGGTGAAAGTGGAAAGGTAAGTGGACCCTTAGTGGCTATCAAATGAAAAGTTCTTTACTTTTCAAGGAAAAAATGCGGGTTTTAAAATAAAATTCAGATAGCTAGAAACCACAAATATTTTTTGATTAGTTTCAGTGGGGAAAGTATGACCTCAATGTATTATTTTCAGGTGAATCAAGGCAAAACTTAACAACTTTACAGCTCTAAATTTAATGAAAAAAGGATTTCTTTTTTATAGAAAATAATTTGAAAGTTTTAAAATGCTATTTTAAAATATTCAACGAAATTTATGAATACATTGTAAAGGGGAAAAAATAATGTAATATCAGGAAAACCAAATTAATTTTAAAAGAATATGTACTATTTTTCACTCAATAATAATAAGCTCCTGTAAATAGAGTAAATATATCAAATACAAACTACATTTATCAATAAAATAAACATTAAATAAATTAAAACCCACTTTTAATAACCATTAACTTTCCTGACTTTCAAGCAAATACTTGATTTTTACTGTTTGCTTATTTTTAACTGTTTAAAGAACTGACTTTATGTATTGGCTTTTGTTTTAAGGCATATCCTTAACTGCTATCAACTCTGTAAACAGAAAATGGCGAAATTAATTCATTTTACATGTTCAATATACATTCCTTATTTGCACACTTTTCATGCAGTTTTTTTCTAAAGCCTTTTTTGAGCCCTGGAGAGCTGCACTGATGTACAGTTAAATTGCTCAAAATTAATTTCTACGAAACACTTTGAGCGCCGCTGAGCTTCGGCCATCAAACCGTTGAAATTGGACATGATGCCGTAGTTTTATGATCAGTCAAAGGGAGATTTTATTAGTCCCCCGGGGCCTCACTTTTATGGCCATGTGCGGGCAAATCTATCAGAGCTTTGCGGCTCATAAAATGTAGGTTTTGTAGGTTTTACCGCTCCGGAGGCTAGTGCAAGTGCGATATTAAGAGCAAACAAATGTGTGAGTATCTATTTTTATGCGTTGCCCCGCAAACAAATCAAGCACACATTGCCATGCATTCAATTTCTCAATTTTTATGCAAATAATACGAAACAATTTTTTGGCACTTAATCAAAACAAAGTCCTAAACAAACAAACGAATGTCGGAGGGGATGGATGGAAAACAAGGTCCTTTGTCAGCAGCGGCGGCAGCTCCTTCTCGATTTCCCATCTCTTTAATCTCCACGGAGTGCGAGTACGAGTATCTCATGGATTCGAGGGCAAGGCAAATACGCAGCACGTGCTGCAAAGGCATTCGCAGTCAAAACTTTGGCTGCCAATTGTTGACGAAAGCCGGCAAAAGGCCAAAGCGAGAGGGAAGTGAAAATGGAAAGGGAAATGGAGATGGAGATGAAAAGCGAGGGAAATCGGGTGAAATTCGGGGCCAGAATTTCGTTTGCTTTGCTCTTTATGAACATTGGGCATGACATCAGATTCGGGGGAAGCGTCTTTTGAGTCAAGTTGAGTCGAGCTCTTGTTTGGCATTTTGAAGTTTTTTTTTTTCTTTTTTTCTTCCAGGACTCTCGTCATCAGGCGACGGCGGCATCTTCGTCAGCAGTTTGCCTGAATTTTGTGCAAGTTTCCAATTCATTTACTTTTATTGCACGCGGAGAGGGGACCAAAAGCCGAAAGTCATTTGCAGTTCGACCAACCCGTTTGCCGTTTGCCGCTTTCCCTAACTTCCACCTAAGTACACCAAAAATTATATCTGAATAGGGGTGCTTATAGAAATAAGAGATGAAAACTGCCTGGCTGGACAAGATAGTTATGGTTTTCATTTAAAATGGTCTAGTGGGTTTTTCATATCCATAAAATTAATATATATGAAAAGGGCTGCCTATACTTGAGGCTTTTTTAAAATGATCTCTTATTTTATTTAAATATACTTTAAACTTTAGGCATAAATATATTTTTTTCTTAAGGTTTCCAGTCACAAGTACTGAAAAATAAAATCCCATCAGCTCAGTATTCATTTTTTTATACCATATCTTTTTATGATTATTTACATATAAAAATCAATCACAGGGAAATGGTTAATAATTCAAACTTTTATACTTTTTAGAATATTACTTCTTCTGTGTTCTTTAGACCTTAACATCATAAATATTATTTTATGTTCCACAAAAGAAACCATATACTTTATGTTCTTTTGTAAATATTATAAAGTATTGCCTTTCGTCCAGATACATCTATAAAAATCACAAAAAAAATAAAGAAAATCCCTATTCCTAGTCTAGAGTATTTCGGTTTCACTGCTCAACTTTATCCCTACTTACTTAGCGACCTCAATTTATTGAACTCTCGCACGCGCTCAACAAGTCGTTGACAAAAATTTCAGAGCTCATGGCTAATTGTGACCTTCGATTGGCAGCGAAGCCATAGTTCCACATGCACTGCAGAGCCTTTCAAATAATTGAATTCCCGAAAAGAATAAAAAAAAGAAGAGAAGTGAAGGCGAAAGAGGTGTGCGTGCTCGCCGGGCTTCATTTGGTTAAAAGCCCGGCAATTGCCCTCAACGGCATGCCATCGTTGGCCAAGATGCCCAATTTCGAACATGAAAATGTAGCGCACTTCCCATAAACTCCAACGGCCAACGGGTTGTATGAGTAATGCGACTTCAAATCGAGTTAAGCCAAGTGCGTGGGCCTCAGCGAATCGAGTGTCGAGTGTCGAGTATATAGTATGTAAAGTGATACTTTCGTCCCTGTTTCACTGCCAGTTCAATGCTCGAGACTCTGGAGGCCAAGGACTCTCGTTTAGTTTAATTGCATTTAATTAGTCGCATCTCGAATAACATGACGCATTCAAAAGTGCCTTAAGCCCGTCCCAATTGCAGAGCCCTCAGTTTCGGCATCGTTCATCAAGGCGTCGAGCTAATCACGAGCTCTGGTTGCGGCCAGGACATTATCATTGTCGTTCCCCCTCATTGCAGTCGTAAATCAGAGACAGATCCTGAGAACTAAGACCAACTGCTGTGCCCTTCGAGTCTGCGGTCGACCCTTTTCGATTAGGCTCTCCGGGCATCTTTTGTCTCTCGGTTGGAGGTCCACACATGTGTGTCCAAAGGCATTATGCTAATCAGCATCATCTACTGGCCAATTGAATTGTTCCGAATCACACAAACACACACAATCAGAGCACTAACTGTGCGGTGGGACAACGCTGCGTATACGCAACGGACAAAGGTCAGTAGGTGAAGCACTAATATTGATTGGCTTGACGCTTTCATTGTATACTCTTGTCGCCGGACTTTGGTTCATGAATAATCCAGGGAATCGACTTACAGATTGCGGACAATGATTATTTTGGGCCACATTAATTTAACGCGCGTTTAATCGCATTTACGCCGGGATCAAAGTGTGCGGAAGTCGGAAATGTGTTATTTGATGTGGTTGGTATGTGCACTGAGATGAAAGAGGGAAGATTTTTATTTGTAACCTTTTAATAAATATTAGGTAAATGAAATCTTAAATTCTTAAATAGTTTTCTTTAATATATATTATAATTATTTTTACAGTTTTTAATTAGATCAAATTATATCAATAAAAAGAGGAAAATTTTTCACTTTGTATAAAATATAATAATAATATTTCATAATGCACATGTTATCTTCTTATTAAGTTTTTCAGATTTTAATTACATTTTTAATTACTTTTCACATTAAAGGAAAAAGAAAAGGAAGGATTAAATAAAGAAATCAAAGATTTTACTTGTATAAAAATGAAACCCTGTACCTGTAAAGAATTCTGATTAAAATTAATTGATTTTATACGAATGTATTTATACCACATTTCCAAGTACTAATTACTCCTGTTAAATGAAAATGAGAAGATTATCTTTCTTAAGAACTTAAACCCTGTACTTTTTAAACAGTAAATTATCCCCTATAGCCGCTTGTTACATTTCATAATGAGCAAGTGAGAGAATCTGAAAAAGAAAAACACAACTCGAGCGGCATAATTCGCTCGGCGGCTACTCGTGTAAAAGGAATTTGTGGGAAATTCCTTTGCTACCCGCTGGCGTTTCCT
Organism: Drosophila punjabiensis; assembly: GCA_008042585.1. Taxonomy (NCBI): domain Eukaryota; kingdom Metazoa; phylum Arthropoda; class Insecta; order Diptera; family Drosophilidae; genus Drosophila; species Drosophila punjabiensis. The sequence continues at coordinate 51,338 of VNJR01005250.1, forward strand.
TAAAAGCCTAAGGCTCTTAAGCGAGCCCCGAGAAATCCCCTCCTAGCCTTGTGGTCATGCTCCAGCAACTGTGCATATTTACCGCGACCAGACAACCGTGCCAAATTGGACTCAAAACTGCTCGACTTCCCTTCACTCCACTCCCAAAGTCAGGCACAACCGGCAGGCCGCTTCAATTGAATGCGAGCCCCGCGGCAGGATAATGAAAACAAATCCACAAATCTGCGGACGAGGGCCGACATTAATATGCGGTTTTGCTGTGAGCTTCAAGGAGGAAGGGTGGCCAGAGAGCAGGTCCAGGCAATGGCTCATGTCCTGCAAAACAAACACATTTATTCCCCGACTTTACGATGTCAATATGGCTTTGATTTCTCCTAACCAAGATCGTGGAAAAACGCGTGTTCAATTCACTCAAGAGTCAAGGGGGGAGAGGGTGCCGTTAACAATAAATATTAAAACTAAGTACTAGTGCTTTGGGCTATTTGCAATTTCAATTAGCTGCCGTTCAATTGGATCGACTGCCATTTACGGCCACGCTCTATAACCAGCTGCCAGCGGCATTACTCATCCGCCGAGTAAGACATAACTTACCGAGACGCTAGGCTACGCCACCACAGTCAAGGTGAAGTGCATGAATTTATGAATGAAATTAAGCCCAAATGTTTGCCTTACACATACACTCTACTACTGGGGAGGACGAGAGCTAGAGAGAAATAAGCCAACAGGGAGAGCGAAAAGGCCAAGAGCTGCTGCTGGCTAACATTCAGTTAACAGTTAACAGGAGCCAACCAATGTCTGCCTCGATTGCCGCAAGGCAACTCAGTCTGTCACCGACTTCGCTACACTCCGGACGCGTACGAGCCTAAATAAATTCGTGGCCAAAAGGATTTCAAACAGAAAGTCCGTTAAAGTGGTGGAAAATATTAACAAAAATATTTAAGCAGAATTTAAAGTTTAGTTTCTAGTTAAACACATTATTAAATACAGCTTAAAAAAGACCAACAAAGCTGAAATCTAAATTTACATTTTAATAAAAGCCATCCTAGATGGTTAACTTAGGCAGTGATTAGGAAGTGTAAACCCTTTAAAAATAATATACCTAAATAAAAGTTACTTTAAAAATATATAAAAATTAAATTAAAAAGCAACCATTTAAAAAAATGTAACTTAAATCTAGAAATAAAATCTCTAAATCTCCAGTGAGTTACAACTGATTAAATATGTCCCATGGAATGTCCAACAAAGTGCAAAACTAATTTTCCGTTCAGTGATTCCGGTTTAACAAAGGCTAACGGGTTAAAAAAGAAAACCTTCCATCGCGGAAGTCCTTACACGTCCCGTGACAATAAAAGAAAGTGAAAAGGTGAAAAGGAGTTGCACACCTTGTGTGACACTCAGACACGAATAAGGATACGAGACACAATACGACGAACAAAAGTAAATAAAAAAGCAGCCTGGCTTTTGTTATTTAATCTAGCCTTGGTAAGAATCAACATTCAAGTCGAATATGAGAGCTGCGTAGACTGAAAATTTACTCAGGACGAATTTTTTCCAGTTCCCAGAATTTTAAGACTGTTGAGACTGTGACTTTTTCTAAATTGCTTACCTTTTGACAACCGCAAAATTTAATTAAAAAATGTTAAAGCACGCCATTGTTATCGCTGTGTCACCTGGGCACCTGCATTTAGATTGCGGTTGGAACTTTTCCAGCTTTTCCGAATGAAAATGGAATTGAATTGCTAACCCTAATATGGTCGTCCTGACTGATTGGATTGTATAATTGCGATCTGCGATTCCAGACTCTCCAGCCTCTGGACAGAACTCCTCCTGTATTGTGACCAATCATATACAAGTCAACTTTCACACCTGAACGGGCAATTCAATTATTTTTCCAATTAGTTTGCGTCAAGACGTTGTCATCAGGAGGCCCAGGAGTTGTCTCGAAGGAATTGTGGTTTTTACACATATGTAGCATACTTTCCAGGGCTTTCCCTTTTTTTTTAAACGCTTCTTGCCAAGTTTCGTGTGGCAGGAAGAACGCTTAACGAACAGGAAACATAATTAATTAGACGCATCACCCAGAAATCTGGCTACAAGCCAATAATCCAACTTGGCATTAACAGCGACACGCTGCCCCCTTCCTCCTTGGCCTTTGACTTCTAACCCAAGAAATTTGGCTTTTGGCAGCAGGCAAAACGTGTCGGTTGCATAATGAGTGAAATATTAGCCCAAGATACATGCTACACACTTTCCGGGCATCTTTAAAGTCCCGCATTTTCCGGGTTCCCTAATGGGCCAACCTCTTAAGGGCCCTCAAGTCGGCTGGGTAAAAGTTTTCCCTTTTCGCCAAACCCAAAAAAGTTTCCCACACACACACATGCAATCAGGTTTGAGTTCACTCATCATCCTGGCTAAGACCGAGCAAATAGAAAAACTTTCACATCCGCAACTATATTTGTATTGATTGCCAACAATCTGTATTGCCAAAGCCCAAGATGTTTACTATTAATAGAGTCAAGTGACAAGTGGAGCACAGAGAGAAAATTTTTGTGATAACTTGTATATAAATATATAAAATGAGGTTGATAGAACCTGTAATTATCACTAATAACTTTATTTAAACGCTTTAAATAAGAATGAGATGATGGTGGTTCATTGGTAAAAATATATTTCACTTCATACTACAGCTTTTTTTAATTTAAAGTTTGAACAAAATTCTTTGAATTGCACTTGGCAGTTCTTCAAACAAATCTAAATATAAAAACCGTAATTTTAGCTTACCTAAAACAATAAAAAAAAACATTTGTTGTCCTTTTAATGTGTAATAGAAATATTTTCTCGTAGCAAATCACCAGATGCTTGTCCCTAATAGAGCCAAGAGGCATGTGACAAGTGGATGTAGTCAAGTGCTTTATTGTCTCTTTTTTTTCGGGAATAAAACGCAGTTTCCTGGTCGAGAGACCCGCCTGGCCACCTGATGCCGTCGTCCCTTAGCAATGTTTATGCCAGCCTGTTGGGTTGGGGATTCAATTTAAATTCATCCCCTTAGTCTAATGACTTTCAATGTTGTTTGCTTCACAGGCGAGTGCGCAATTTTTGGGCCTGTCGACGGACTGCTTATCGGCCATGTGGCACCGCAGCCGCGAAGGATACGCCAGACAGTATTAATAACGCATTGATAGGAAAGGAGGAGTAGGATTCCTTTTCTTGGGGAGGGGCCCGTGTGGGACTCCGCAATTAATCGAAGGCAGCTAGTATGTTGCAGGGCGTCGCCATCGCCATCGCCAACGCCAACGACAGCAACGATGATGGCCTCAATCAATCATTCATGGCCCATGTGTCGCCCAGTCTCAATCAGGGAATCGCCACCGCCACCGCCACCGCCACCGCCACCGAATCCCTGCCGAGTCCCGCCGAAAGCGAGAGCCCCGAGCTGCTGCTGCTGAAGAATGACAAATTCCTAACACATGTCGCCCATCTGCTGAACATAACGACCGAGAATCTCTCAAATCTGCTGGGCTCGGCGAATGGCACGAATGCCAGCACAATGGCCGCGGATTCCCCGGGCGACGAGTCCCTGACCCTGCGTACAGCCTTTACCGTCTGCTATGCCCTCATCTTTGTCGCCGGTGTCCTGGGGAATCTGATAACCTGCATTGTGATTTCACGGAATAACTTTATGCACACGGCCACCAACTTCTATCTGTTCAATCTGGCCGTATCGGATCTGATACTTTTGGTCTCAGGTAAGCTTAGTTTTAGGGGACAACGGGACGTATGCGTAATGTCAAGAATTTCGCGCAGGCATTCCGCAGGAGCTGTACAATCTATGGTATCCGGACATGTATCCCTTTACGGACGCCATGTGCATCATGGGCAGTGTCCTGTCGGAAATGGCCGCCAATGCAACAGTCCTTACCATCACAGCCTTCACTGTGGAGCGTTACATAGCCATCTGTCATCCCTTCCGGTGAGTTTGTCATAGAAAATCATTTTTGACTTAAATTGTGTATTCTTTTGTGATAATGAATAATAAATATGAAATATTTATGCTGTCGGGTTCATTAACAAAGGGAATTATGATAATTTATGGCAGACAATAAATAGATAAATAAAACCTGATATGATTCAGCCTAGATAGAACACAAATGATAGGCTCAATAATTATTCATAATTAAACAGTGTCAGTGTTGTGGAATGATAACCAAAATCAGTCGCGGCAACAAAAGTTTTTGTCATTTTTAGATAACCAAACAACAAGCCCAAATTCCTGCTATTTATTGACACTAATTAATAGTCAGCCAAATTCATTATGAACTATGAAATTGACTTGGCAAGTTTTGGCAATAAATCCAATCAATAAATTCATAGTTACTAAGGTTTACTAGTGTGCATTATATATATATTTTTGTGACATTTTAGTTTTGTTTTCACTCTTTAATATCACAGATAAATAACAACTGACCCATGACAAGTCCTCTCCTGCATTGTTTACATTATTTATTTTACTTGTTCGTTTTGTCGTCTATAAATACAAATTCTTCCTTAAGCAAATATGTCGGAATACCATTCAAGATTCTCGAGTGTTGCGTTCCAGCCAACATCGTATTAAATTTCCTTTTTTCGCTTATACTCTTGAAAAAAGAACAAAATGCCATTTGTATGTAAAAACAACATTCTGCTTTCCTTTTTTAAGTACCATTTGCGTTTTCTACTTACTCTATGCATATTCCACACATATAAACACAATTTACAGAATAAATGAATATAATCACTGGGAGAATGTCCTTAGTAATAACCAGACATAAAAGGATGGGTTGAATTAAATAAGACATTCCTAACCTAATTGTAAAGTTAAGGCACAAAGTTTGACTTTCCACGAAATTTTTGGGTTTAAATATAAATGTTGAAATATCTTTTAAGTCCATAGAATGTTTATTTTAAGGAACTTTGATGAAGCCCAAAAGTTGAGCATATAAACGAAATTAGTCTGAAACTTAAGCCATTTGAATGTGACTCTTTTAGTTCTTCGTAAATTTAACTACAAAAAAATAAGGAAAATCAGGAAAATCAAGGCACAATGTGGCAATATTTAAAATATGCTTTTTTAGGAAAAGTTTTGTGTTTTCTATTATTTTTAAAAGTTTTAAAGGTGATTTATATTTATTACACATTAAATAAGAAACATATAACTTTCACCAAAGAGTGTGGGAATGTTAAAAGTTAAGAAATATACATTTATATTTTAAAGAAATAAATTTGCATTCTATATCATGTTCTTATATTCTTAATGGTTATATGTATATAATTATTTCAATATTAATTATATAGGACAAAAATATACATGTTATAGAACTTAAAACAATTGCTCTTTCAGTTTCCACAAATTTAGATTTCTGACTGAAATATATTTCTGTAATTACTTTTAAATTAAACATTATTTTTTTAAGGTCGATATACCAAATATAACTTTCCTTTTTCCCTTTTGTTTTGTGTTTATTTTTACCTTTTTGCATTAAATATTTATGATGAATGTTTTTCCTTAAAATGGCTGATGCAATGGTCTAACTTGTGGCGTGTTTTAACCACCGCCTTCGCTGTACTTTTTGCCATGTCACATCCACCCACATTAAAGCGGAAGCATTTACATAAAATCCCCCTTAATATTTAACATATAATGTAGCGTAATCTTTCTGTCATTTATAGGCAGCACACCATGTCAAAATTGTCGCGAGCCATTAAATTTATATTTGCCATTTGGCTGGCGGCCTTCCTGCTGGCCCTGCCCCAGGCCGTCCAATTCTCGGTGGTCTATCAGAACGGCGGATACTCCTGCACGGTGGGTGGACCAATGGAACCTGGCTGGAGGCACTCGTCACTTAATATATCCTTCTTTATTGTTGCTTATCGCCCGCAGATGGAGAACGACTTTTATGCCCACGTGTTCGCCGTCTCCGGATTCATATTCTTCGGCGGACCGATGACAGCTATCTGCGTGCTCTACGTCCTGATCGGTGTGAAGCTGAAGAGGAGCAGGCTGCTCCAGTCGCTGCCAAGGAGGACATACGATGCCAACCGCGGGCTCAATGCCCAGGGACGCGTCATCAGAATGTTGGGTAGGTGAGTTGCGTTGTGTTGGCGGCTTGATTGATTAAAAGACAGCAAGCCAAGGTACCGCCTCCGTTCTCCGTCTTTCAAAACTTTTCCGCCGAAAGTCTTAAATTGAAAATTACTGTCAGCGTATTTGCGTTGGCGACATCAAACACGAGATTCGTCATTCGCTTCGCCCCTTCTCCCGCCAGTAATTTCCCTCGTAATTTTCATTTGCACTTGCGTCATGCATGTAGGTTTTCCCTCTTTTCTTTTTTTTTATCCCCTGCGCGATGTCGTTAATTTTTCGCAAGCATCAAATCCAAATGGAGTGCGGAGAGCCCTTAAATGGCCACCCGGCAAAGGCGGCAGAGGTGAAGCCACCTGACACCTCAAAGTAATCAAGGGCACTAAGGGCTGGCAAGTGACTTGCCACAAGGGGTAAGGGTGGAGTGCGGCTGGCACTTCAATAATTGGCAAGACGATGCGTAGGAAGTTTCTATTAAATACACGGGGAGAAAGAGATTATAATTTTAGTGAGAGATGTAACGCAATGTAGAAGACACTTTCGATCTATAAATTATATACATTTACTCTAAATTTTGCATCATTAAAATTGTCAAAAATTACAACGTTAAGTTTATCAAAGTTTTAAATTGCAAATGCTGGTTTGTTAATAATAATATTTTTATAAAAACCAAACTCAGAAAAGCTTCTCGAATTAAAATAAACTTAAAACTTTGCTATCTGTATTCTGTTATAATATGAAATAAAATTTTAAAATATAAAATAGAATTTAAAAATAAATAACTTTCATTTAAACTTTTGTCAATATTTTTTTTTGTTAGTAATTTTTAATACATAATAATGAAGTTATTATTTAATAAATAAACTTAAATTAAACTCCAATTAGTCAGTTTTCTTTGGTACTAAAGTTTGTTAGATATTTCTTTAAGTTAAATAAGAACCTTTTCCCAAGTGTACAAATATAAAACTTGAGAAAATTCACAGGAATATTCTTCATTACAGGTTAGTTTACGACCAGCAATTTGAGGTTAACATTCTAGGAAAAGCCACAGCCTAAAGCTATAGTGTGCCACTTATTCTGCTGAACAGAATTGAATACGATGGCACAGATTCAACTTAAAGCTATTTATCACAAAATAAATAGATACATTGAAATATGGTATAATGGAAAAGCAGTAAACAAAAGTTCAAGTTCTGCTGAAACCTGGCAATCGATTCGCTTTGAAAACGAATTGAAAACGATGGACTTTTAGACGGAACTTTGAGAGTTGCCTAGGAAACCCAAAAACTTACTTATGAAGAGGCTCCCTTACTAGTTTTAAAATCCACCTAATAAAGCTTTTTTTCCAGCGTACTTAATGCGTCCCTTATCCTTGCCCCTATTTGCAGTAGCTGTAGCCGTCGCCTTCTTCCTCTGCTGGGCTCCCTTCCATGCCCAGCGTCTAATGGCCGTCTATGGCCTATCCCTGATTAATATAGGCATCAGCCGGGATGCCTTCAACGATTACTTCCGGATACTGGACTATACCTCCGGTGTGCTTTACTTCCTCTCCACATGCATCAATCCACTGCTGTACAACATTATGAGCCACAAGTTCCGTGAGGCCTTTAAGGTAAGACTGGAATGAATGTTAAATAAATAGAAATATCATAAATATTTAGTATAATCCCTAAACCTTTCTCAACCCATTCCTCCACAGATCACCCTTACTAGACAGTTTGGTCTGGCCAGGAACCACCACCACCAGCAGAGCCAGCACCATCAGCACAACTACAGTGCTTTGCTCCGGCAGAACGGTTCGATGCGCCTCCAGCCGGCCAGTTGCAGTGTGAACAACAATGCTTTGGAGCCCTACGGATCCTATCGCGTGGTGCAGTTCCGCTGCCGGGATGCCAGCCACCAGTTGTCCCTGCAGGACAGCATACGCACCACCACCACGACGACAACGATCAACAGCACTGGTCTGGGAGCTGGCAATGGTGTGGGCGGTGGCCGGCGACTCCGGAAACAGGAGTTCTTTGGCCCGGGTCCGGGATCAGCAGTGCCCCACCGCATGCTGCAGGCTCAGGTCTCGCAGCTGTCCTCGGTGGGCGATGCCAACTCCCTGCTGGAAGCCGAGGTGATGGACAGGCACTATGCCTCCGGCAGAGCCAAGCGGGCTCTGTTGGCCACCAAAAGTGGGGCTCTTCTGGTCACACCTTCGCCGCTGATTGCTGACCCCTTGGAGCTCAATCCGCCAGCCACTCGTCTCAAGCTATCCAGAGTAATAAGTCGAAGAGACGAGACTACAGGAACAACAATTCCGGCAACATTTTGCGGTAGTCATAGTTTGCCGGATCCGGAGACCAATCAGTCTGGCTCCGTGGCGGGTCGCAGTTCCCGCAAGTTCCCGTGGCGCAAGAGGAGACAGAAAACCGAGGACTCTGCCGGCGAGGGAATGGCCTATGGCTCGCCCAAATCCCAATGATGGGCTTCGCTTAGTTAGACGTTGTTTAGTTAGCGCAATAAAGCCGATCTTTTGATCTGTAAAAAAGCCCAAGAATGCCGTGCGATTTGCATGCAAATTTTGGCCATAAAAAAATGGCCAAGTCCAGACGATTTATGCGGAGCATAAAGCCGGGCTAATGAGGCAACAAAGTGTCCTCGTCTTCGTATTCGTCCTGACGAAATGCCACGCCCCCAGAGTTTGCGATGGCAACCGCATCGCCGTCATAAATTAAGTGTTAAGTGTTGAGCCACCAGTAAATAATGTGAATAAATAAAGAATGTTGCCGACATTACAGCAAAATCCTTTCAGCTTTTTTATTTTCGCACAATGCACGCCAGAAACAATCACCTTCATCTGCATTCATGGGAGAGAGGGGAGATTTGGAGGGGGAATTCAGAAGGAGAATTGAGAAAAGGAATATCGAAAAAAGGAGACACAGGCTGCTGCCACTGAGTTTTGCAAGGAAGAGTTCTTTTTCAGACATCGTTTCTTGCTTTTGCGACTTTTATCCTAGCGATTGGCAGGCATTCTGTTGCCAGTTGCACTGAGAGAAAGTGGGTCTAAACAGGATTAATATTTGTAAAAAAAAGGTTTAGAAAAAGGAATGAAATTGGTAAGAAAAAATTATAGATATTACAGCTCAATTCTGGATCAAGATCTGAGGCTGTAAAATGGAATATAGTTTTAAAGATGAAGCGCAGCTTTCCAAAGAGTCATCTTTTGCTAGGATCCCAGTTTACAATGAATATATATTTACTATACCCATATTTTCATACAGTACCTTTTTTTCCTGAAGTGTAAATCAATTCTCGTTGCTGCATTTGCACCTGCCAGCCAGGCCATTTCAGTCTGCACCTGGCCGGAGTGCCGGAGGTCCATTAGTCAAGGCGGCTTTAAGGTAAAGGAAGTCCGTGTCCTGTATTGAAACGAATGTGCCAGGAGTTGCAAGAACGGGCTTATCCTGTGGCGAATTGCCACGTGGAGTGAATATGGGAAAGAGCAGGATTAGTAGCGCAAAATAAATCAACTCCAAACTGGGACAAACTTTACAAGTTATGGCTGCTGCTGCCGCCTCGTCTCACTTTATGGCCGAACGGAATTATTAATGGCTATTTGAGAGCAGGGAAATAAATTCAAGTGGCAGGCGAGTCACGGGAGTCAAGTTCTGAAAAATTCAGCCTAAATTGTCGCCTCTTCACCTGACATTATCGCGCGGGAGTGAGTATGTGTGGGTTTGAGGGAGAGATTAAGGTTGGTGGTGGCTAGGGGCTCATATATCAAATGCATATTTACCCATTGAACGGCGCTTAGCCACGGCCCATGTAATTCCATACGCCCCGTTGCCGGGAATTGCCAACAAAAGAGTGACTTACCCTTGGTAACGCCCTCCTCCGGGAGCATTCATCATCGCCTTCGATGCAGATTCTTTTGTGAGTGGCTCAAGATATTGGAGCACAGGATGGCCGCCATCAATAAATCGTGCGGCCTGCCGCCTAGTCAATCATAATCTGACACAATAAAGATATTAATCAGAGCCATAAATTTACTTACGGTCTAGACAACCAGTTTAACGGCCAACTCAGCTAGCACAAAGCTCCCTGACGGCGATGAAGATGGAAGATGGTAGCTGGAGGCTGGTGAGTTTTTCGGATTTTTTCCCTTTAATAGATCCTGTGTCCAGTATCCAAAATGTTCGCATATTGTCCCGGTCATTACGCACAGACATTTCAGATTACTCTTCCACTTTATGAGCGACAAACTTTCACTTTTCAAAGCGGCGAATTCATTTTTTTTTTTTTGGCATTGAAACAACAACAAATAACTCGGACACTTGGACGCATAGTGGCCATATCCATGTCCATGTGGAAACTTTAAAGCCCTCACATGCATGCCGCCTGGTCATTCTCTGCGGGTCCTTGTCTGCACCTAACGAGCCAGCAAAGAGCCGGACAAAAGCCGAGCCAGCTTGCTTTGAACCCATCACGGAGTTCAACCCAGGATCACAAACATGCAGGCACTGAGAAAAAAGGATAATTATTTATAACTTAACTAAAAAGAGTTGCAACAATTAAAATAAGCAATAACATTTAATTTAGTAACAAGACAAAAAGTGTTTCCTAAACTAATTTTTGTAAAATAAACAAACAAGTTAGCAAGTATATAATTTGTTATTACTTATTTCCCAGTGTAACCCCCTCTTCTATATTGTTTAAAACTTTTACCTCAGCAGTTACATATGCCAGGAAAATTAGACTAGCTAACGTTCAATTAAAAATTGTACAGAAAAATGCGGTTGAGAGAGCAACTATGGCAGGACACAGCACAACTGGAGCATCCTTGTTTCGGGGACCTGCAATTAAAGTTGTGTAAACACACGGTCCGAAGGACACCACTCTTCATGGGCGACTTATGTGTTTATTTATTGTGCGATGGCCCCACAATCCGGGGACGGGGGCTGTTTCGATGAACCCAATTGATTCTTTTGTTGCCATTGTGTGTCCTGAGGTCAACTCTAGCCCGAGCTCTTGCTCTTGACGAATAAATATTATTTTCTGGTTACTTTGATGTGTGTTTGTGTGCACAGCGGCTCAGTTGGATTTTTGTGGTTCATAACCGATTTTTACTTAAAATGCCAAAAATTTTAATTAAATATTAATTGTGGCAAAGCACTATTGTATATATCGCAGCAGCTGTCCCTTTGCCGCAGAACAATGGTCTAAATTAAAATGGCAAACGGACGAGACAGCGGGTGGAGAGGCAGTTTAAAGTCCTGCCAGCATCCAACAGCTGGCACTGGCAGTTTTGACAACGAATTTTGAGGACCCGACCTCCGGTCACAGTTCAACAAACTAAAAGTGTTTGCTTTATGGCCTCGATGTACTCGAAGTACTTGCAGCGCCATCCTTTTCTCGGCTGCCTTTCTCGTATTTGTTTGTTTTTTTTTCTGCCTTGGTGGAGGCCAACAAAACAAGAATCGCAATCCCCGAAAGCAGACAACTCGAGATTAGCTGCGCCACAAGTCGAGAGCCAAAAATAACTCGGAATATTCCGCTCAATTGCAGTAGCCAAAACAATAAACCGCGCAGCCTTGACCATGGACATGGCGCGTTGGGCATGAACCCATCCAAGTCCCGCCTCCGGATCTGCTGCTGTGGATTCAACAGCTTTCCTAAGAGTGGTTTGCACTTGAAGAAACTGATGTATCAAATTCCTAACTGCTTATTAAAATTAAAGAAATTTTCAAGGAATTTATATTAAAGCTAGAAAGATTTTAAAGGAACAATTTATTAAGTAGGAAAATATGCTTTGACATTAACAAATCCCTTAAAAATATTAAGATATTAAATATTTATGCATTTCTTTGAGTGCCTTATATTTTATTTGGCTTCGCCAGTGGGTTCCTCGACGAATTCCCGGGGTAATTGTCCTTAAAGCGGCACTTAGGGCCACAGGATTCACTTGAAAGTTCACCAGTATCAGAATCAGACTTTAATCGTCCTGCCAGCAGATGTGTATGAGTGTGTCCTCTTGGCATCTTGTTTGCATACCGAAACGTGTCTGCGATAATTTGTTTGGGATTTAACGCCTTCAGTGTCCTGGGCGAGTTTCCTCAGACGCGGCTCCTAGCTGCTCCTGCAGTGGCTGACGTCAGTGGAGCTGAAACTACCATGGAAGCGAGCTGGTCAATTGATATTAAGCCAATTTACATAGATCCATCCCATTAATTGGGTCCACTCGTGCAGGGGAACGCCAGCTTAATGGAAAACTTTCAACAGTTTCAGCTGCTTCGTTGCTCCCAATTCCGGGAGAGAGTAAAGTTTATTAATTAGTAGCATTGGCATCCCGAATCGGGATGCAGAGTCCTTGGACGGTGAGTAAGTAAAACATTTTACAATTGACAAGGACTTGGCATTGTTTATATTTATTTTGCACTGACACTTTTTTTGTCATTAACGGAATGCATTTTCAATTTGTTGACTATTTAAACTCTTGTAATTTCCACTTAAATTTAGACAGAACAGAAAAAAAAACTCGAATTACTCTTGTTGTGTTTAAATAATTGACTTATTCAATTTATTATTTTAATTATCTCCGTCGACCAATAATTATCCTGTCAGTTGTGTTTTAAATGGTTTTACAGGCTGCAGAGTTCTATTACTTTCAGAGTTCCTAATTAGCGAATGAGTTGTGTCCTTTGGGGTTTGATATTTGTATTTTAAATGAATTAAATTAATTATTAATCGAAAGTTCAACCGCTCTTAGCTTAATTTGTGGAAAACTAAAAAAATGAAAAAATATTACTAATTGTAATAAACCAATTATAAAGCTGACATTTTGTACCAATTCAATTTAAAACAATATTGGAGATAAAATAAAACCAAAATAAAAATTAATTTAAGTTTCTTTACGAGCAAAAATGTCGTATAGTGCACTGTATTGAAGAGAAAATAATCTTATTGAAAAGTTGAAGAGTATTAGTTGCACTTGACTTGGTTCAAAGTAAACATTAGTTCTATTTATTTGCAATTAAAATGCCAAGTAAACAAAGGAAAATATTTTTTGCTCTCCCTTTTAGTCATTATAATTTTATTATCTAAAAATAAACTAGCTATTTCTCTTTAAGGCTTATTTACTGCTGAAAATTTAAAAGGAATGCTCGATAGCACAAAACAAATGTCATTGTTATTTAATAAGAAAATGGGATTAAATTTCAGTTTACGCAAGACTTGTTTTCATAAATATTTGCAAAAACAATAACATAAATTCATTAGTCAATAATGGTTTAATTTAGAAAAATACATTCGGAACCAATTTACTTTGATTGCCATTAAGGAATTTTAATAATGTGATTTTGTTGCTTAAAAAAATAAATAAATAAAAATTCTCAGAAATAAACTGAATACGCAATTAAAGCACAGAATTTCCACGAACTCCAGAAGGCTTTTGCAAAAAAATGTAGAAGCTAAAGCATTTCCTTGTCCACCAGACACACAATATTTATTCCATTAAATAACAGAATTAAGTGGTATTAAAAGCATGCCAGCTTCAGAGAGAAAGTCCTGGATTTTAGAAAACAACTTCAATGTTTAGGCTCTTGAATACTTTAACTGCTGCCGGGCACAACATGTTTCTTTTTTCGAATATATTACGGCATTTCTTTTTAACAATTTCTGTGTCACAACATCCGACCACTCTGAAAATTTCACTAACACGATATGAGAAGGAAATATGCAAAACTTTTGTAAAGTCAGCCCACAAGTTTTCAAGTTGAAAAATAAAGTGTACAACATTTGCCCAATTTAAACATGGTTTAGGTTTCCTTAATTTAAAATGTAATTGGTTGAAATGTAAGCGGAAGTTTTTCAATTAAAAATTAATACTTTAAAACCCAAAAGGGTTTATTTTGATGAATCACTTTAAAGGGTTCCCTGCAAAAATCACCAAATAAAATCTGTAGCTTATAAAATCTCAAAAATCTTTTACTGGCAGTATCTTCCTTCAGAGTTAGCCATCTCATGAATGCTGTAATTCAAGTGTTGAATGTTTTTACAATAGCGAACTCTTCGATCCCCTTTGATGCTGATGATTTCCAGTCACGTCGCATCGAAAACCGAGTATGAATAAATTGCCTTTCTCATAATGAGGAATTTTCTTCTAATGTTTCCATTTTAGCCACAACTTTGTTTTGGCAAAATGCTTAAAATTCCACCAACTGACGGCGAAATGTATTCAATTACGTGAATATCCCAGCGATTGCGAATTAAATGGCAAATGGCAAACGGCCAATCCAACTATTTCGGAAGCGAAGAGCCGTGTCTGCCTTTCGTGGGACATGTTGCCAACATCCGTTGGCCAACAAATCACACAACAAAGAAATCGGGCGACCGATTCGCAGCTGTCGGCATGCCGCCCATGTAAGTACAAGGGGGTGGCGGCACATGTCCGTCGCTCCAAGGGGGTTCCTGTGGATGTGGGAAAGTTCGGGGGAAATCGTCGGAGCGTCTGGCACGTACCTTACGGTCTGCTGAAGCAACACGCGTACACATGGCACTCGTTACAGGGGCTCCTGGCTCCTGGCTCCTAGCTGCGGACTCCAGGACTCGACTAGGATTCGGTTTCAGGCCCCCAGCTGCTTGATGTTGATGCCAATGTCTGCGGCTTTAACCGACATTAAATTGCTGATTCCCGGCCAGTCGCACTCCACATGTGGCCTGCTTCACATTTGCATTGAGACTAATTGAAATGGTTTACTGACACATTGATGCCATTTGGTTTACTTCGGTTAACCCACTGAAGCTTCCGCTTGGCTGCTAAGAATTAAATGTTTGCCTTAAGAATATTACTATATTTAATGTGAAATTAAATTATATTGAATAGGAATAATTCTAGTAAAATATTTCTGCTCAAGATGTGGCCTTGTTTGCCATGTTACATTATTGTTAATTAGTCAAGCTTGCTGTATTGTGGTTTTGTATTTCCTAATTGACATCGTGTACAGGGTGGTCGCAATGTAATAATAATTCCTATTAATTAGGCAACACATAAATATGACTAATATTAATGTATAAATATTAATAGCAACGGATTAAGTTCGCTTAGCTATTAAAATTCATTGCTAAAGGACATATAATACCTATAAAGCTGTGTTATTTTTGGGAAATTATTTAAATATGACTTTTGACTGTAGATTTATATTTTTTAAAGGGAGTAAATATTCCTAAACACATTAAATTCAGTTAACATTTCCACCTGTGTCTTAAGAGGGTTAAATTCAGTTTCAATCGGAGAGATTCCCTTCCATTCATTCTAAAATTCGGCAATTGTCCTTAAACGACTTTGACAACAGATTCCAAAATGCAGACGAAGGACCTGCTAACTGCTCATTTGTTATGTTGATGAGAAAATCAGCGGCCAAATGCAATGCAGCAGAAGGCAAACAAAGCGGCTGACATGGCGTACAAATGAGCTGCAAAGTCTCATCAAATTTGTCACGAACTTTACTTTTCGGACACAAATCCAGCTGGCTCTGGGCTCTTGTCTCTTGGCTTTTGGCAGACAAGGAGCCATAATATTTGAAGTGATTTCCACTGCTGACACAGCAGCAGCCGAATATGCAAACTAGCTGCGCGCCAAGGAGCCAAGGTTCCCATACATCAAGTGACCTTTCGCCAGGACACGCCCCGTCCCCGTCCAGAGTCCTGGTTATGACTCCTCGGCCCGAGTCGTTGTCTGCGTTCCAGGACAAGCCACAAATCAAGTGCAAGCGGCACAAAAACGCCGGCAGACGAAAGAACATCGGTCAAGGAACATAAATAGCACGCCCACATTTAAAACACTCGATGCATAAATCAATGCTAAATAAACTTAGGGGGCGGGACAGGACCAGTGTTGTCAGGTGTTTAAGAAAAAATATCACTAAATAGCGGTAAGGGAACTGCTATTCAATTTAATTAAATTTATAAAGCCTTATTGCTTGAGTTTATATTTCCATATTTGTTGGGAAATACTTCTGTTGAAGGTTGAAAATGTAATTAAACTTTTGAATATAAGGCGAACAAATTATTTCAAATTATTTACCACTAATGTAAAAAACTATGTTGTTAAAAAATATATTTCATTTATTTTTTTTCAAACAATAATACCTCAAAAAGGAACAAGCAAAGCAACTCTGCCCGGAAGCAGAAAAAACTGAGTGCTCTTCGAAGCATGCCACACTTTTTGTTTCGCTTATCATTATGTAATATTTACCGAAGGCAGCCAGAGAGAAATAAATGAAAAACGCCTCAAGGCAAGGCAAAGGGAAGAACGTTAAAAATATATACATTCATTTTTTCCACAGGCAACCGAAACGTATCGAAATGAAATGAAATGAAAACAGCAGTAAGTCAACAGTAAATCAATTGAAGCAACATTTTAACGCAATTCCCGCTTGATTTATGCGCAAAATAAATGAATTGAGTCTCTGTCAGTCTGGGCCAGCCGGTACATTAAATGCAAACAGCACAGCATAACTTTCCGAGCATATAATTGCCATTTGATAGCTGCCTTTCTAGGAAAGACAGACGTATTGATGGGATGACCAATGTCGCCTAGACTGGCTATTTCCGGTCAGACGGATCAAGACTTATTTGCAATCCTGTCAAGAAAACCTGCAGGAATGAGTATTTTTAGGACAGACTGGGGAATGTCTGGGTTAACCTGGTTGCATCAAATTTCAATCTTTCTAGGAAGGTTACCGCAATCCTTTAAGCCTTTTTAGAATAATATCGATTTAAAAATTAAATTAAATCGTATATTTGAAACTCAAAGCTTTTCAGTCTTAATTTGCAACAATTTTATTTTAGGTTGAAGTATAATATTACTACTTTTTGCCTTGCAACTTCCTTTGATATTAAATTCAATTTCCTATTTAATTAAGAACCGAGTGCTTTAACTAAAGCCAAAGCAAAACCCCTGCAGCGCCTTTAAGCCAAGTGCGTTTTAAACGCTGCAATGCACATTTAGTAAGCTGTTGCTGCAGGTGGCAAGAAAAAAGCCACTAACTTAATTGCTACTCTCTGTGCATGCCCCCAAGGGGTAAAGCGCGACCGCAACTTTAGTTGCACCATCTTCCGGAGGCAACTTTGCGCAATTTAGTGCCAGCGAAGGTTGCATGTGGTTGCTCTGTACGCATTTCACACCATAAGGTTCCAGGAATTATATTAAACGTTCTACAAGACTGTTACTATTTTAATGTAGTGTTTAAGAGCTACTAGATATAGTCAACATTTCAATAATAAAATATACATTTAAATATATGGGAAATATAGTAAAAATGCCTTAATTGAAATTAATAAATTCTATATAGAAAAACTCAAGGAACCCAATATAATGACGTTCCTTTACGTTACTAATTGGTTAGCATAGCTGATTCCCCTTGACTGAGTCTCAGAGTCAAAGTTTGGCCCCCGCTTCGGTGGTGGAGTTCTTCCCCTTCGCATACAGAAGACACATTGCAATTGCAAACAATGCATCATTTGCGCTCTGCACAATGCATAAATTAAGCGGCTAAGTAAGCGTAACGAGACAGTGCCACGCCCCCCTCCTTCGTGGCTGCTCCTTCAACAGAAAGCCACAACCTCATTCTCGGTCAGGACAATGCGAGCGCGAAACTCGCCGTGATGAATGTCGCACAGTTGGCTCCTCTCACCGCCTATATGCTCGGATGCAGCAGGAATGTTGAGAAGCTGTCGCTACACGGGAAATAAATATGTTTTTAATGGAGATACATTTTATAATGCAATAATAATGAGTTCTCTGATAATCTCTAGAGATTAAGTAATTAATTACTTTTTAGTGGCAAGCTTCCATAATATAAATTCTCTATAATTTCAAGCTGAATTTTTTCCTGTGCAACTTTCCATTTATTCTTCTTTTCTCTCTCTCCCCTCACAGATGAACATCTGCTGCATGAGAACGAGGTGTATCCTGGGTGTTTCGTGTATTTTCGTAAATTTATTGCTCCCCAAAGGTGTTGCCCTAATGAGCGGCCAACTACAGGCAAAAAAACATTAGCAGTCTTTAAAGAATTAAAGAGTGGTTCTAGTTTTTGTGTGTATTAATATATAACTTTAAAATAACTTATAGCAAAATGTAAACATATAAAATAAACATATAATAATTCCATAATCAAGCAAAGACTTTTCAATGACTTAAGTCAAGTGCCAAATAAATATATAAAGTACTCTACAAGCTGCTTTTTCTGTAAATAAACATAATTTCTTAAGTATCAATCATAATATTTTTCAGTCAATAAATATCTCCTCCTTCCCCACATAATGGACTGTCTGCTTGTTGCGGTAGGTCATAATTCTTAGGCAATTTTTCAGTGCAAAGATCCTGCCTCCTTCCATAAAGTTAATACCCGAAATCTATGCCAACGCCATTTGTCTTATCGCTATCTAAGCAACTCCTATGGTTGCGAGTTTGGCAGCCACTCAATTTGCATAATTCTGTGTTAATTGAAAAAGTTTTTTTCGGTGGCCACAGAATTTATTACTTGGCAGCTGGGGGCGGCAAACTGCTTAAAATAAGACCTGCGAGTGATGTGATTAATAATGTAATTGAAATGCCCCAAGGCGAATCGTGGCCGGGATCGGAGACGGACGAAGGACGAAGGACGATAGTCGATGGGCGATGGGCTATTTAGGCTGAAAACATGGCCAAAAATGGCAGCCGCCAAGGAGACGTGCAAGCATTCGGCCAACACGCGCCAAGCATCTGAGCTATCAAAGTTATGCTTCTGACTCTGGTTACATTTCAAGGACACTGAGAAATTAGAGCTAAAAAAATATTAATAACTTATTTATAATAAATTAAAAATATATAAAAAATAATTTTAAGCTTTTATAACTTGGAATATAATATTCTACAATTAACAGCAAATGACACCAAAAATAACACCAATGGTGAAGCAAATTTTTGGTTCGTGGCTATAATTATTAAGGTTAAACCAAAATAATTGCAGTACTTAATCTTTATATAATATACTTTTTTTTTACTTTACTCTCAATAATATACAGTTTTTTTTCACAGTGTCTACCTCCATTTTTCTGGGTTTGCCAGTGTGATTGTCACAGTGAGTGGGTGGGCACGTGCTGGGCGGTGGTTTGGGGTTTTTGTGGGGTTTAGGCAATGTCATACTGTGGTTTTATATTTCATGACACAAACGGCAAAAGCAACAACAAAAGGCCCTAGCAAATTGCTTACACTTACACTTTTCGGGCCGCACATTTTATTTAATTTGATGATTTCATTAAACAAATTGCCCAGCGACAAGTTCTTTTTCTTCTTCTTAATTTTAACTCGAGTGGCTAAATGTGAATGTGAGTGTAAAAGTTTCAGTGTGTGTGTGGGGGGGGGGTTATAACAATACCGAATAGAGTTGCCAACATTTTTAAGCATATTAGTTAAAAAATGAATTAGAAATATAAGAAAACTTTGTGAAATAGCTTTTCGATTGTAAAAATTTGAAACAAATAAAAATTTTAAAAATATTTAAACATTGAAAAATGTCTCTGGATATATAATTAAGAAATTAAATTCAATTAAATTAAATATATAATAAAAAAGGAAATTGAATTTTAATAATTTTCCAATGATTATAACCAAAAATTTAAAAAAAAAGGCTAAAACGACAGCTCTGCCGAGAAATTCGAGGATGTTCCCAAAGGAGGAAAATAATTAGAATTAGCCCTGGAAAACCTAAAACAACGGGGCTTGTGGGAGGGGACTAGCCAAAGAGGAGGTCCAACTGATTGCAGCCGACATCGAATGACCTACATCTTCATCAATTTGGGGCCTTTTCACGCATACAAAAAAGGAGAGACGCGTCCTTGAATTCCACTAATTCAGACCGCTTTTCCCTTTCGCCATTTTTTGGCATAACAACTAATCTGCTTTAATGCCTTCCATTATCATTCGCTGCGGTTTTCCTTTTTCCACGCTTTTCCTACTGTTTGTCTTTCATGTTTGTGGGTGTGCGACTGCGGCTTTCGAGTGTGTGTGTGCGGTGTGTGTGTGTGCTTAGAAAGTCGGCTGTGTGTGTGTTTGCTTTGCTGTTCCGTTTCCGTTTTGCCGACACATGAAAATTACAACACGCGACGCGCCATTTTGAGGCGGTATATATATATATGTATGTTTTTGCCACCTGTGTGAGTGCGTCTCTTGATGTCTGTGTTTGTTTAAGGGTATGTGTGCATGTGTGTTTGCGTGTCTGTGTGTGGGTTCTTGAGGGCGTAACATTTCGCGGTTTTCATTGTTTTTGTTTATCTTACACTTACAAAAACTTATTTTCAAAACAAAGCCCAAATCAATTAGGCTCAAAAGCAATCTGTAAGGAAAATATCAACATATTTTTGACTTCTTAAGAAGTTTACTTATCTTTATTATGGTTAAACCTTTCTCTTATTATTTTATGACAGTGTAAAATATGGAAGCTTTGCTTTCCTTGGGAAAAATAACTTCTGACAAGAATTTAACAAAGTAAATATAAAGCCATGTCAAAAGTCGTTAAGATTTAAGGCGGCTTTGGTTTATGATTATAAAATTAAGCTAAACTAAAGGTTAAAAATTGTAGGTAGAAAGCAACCTATTATTACGAAATACTATATATTTTTTGTCAGTGCACTGGATCTAGCTTTTGCTGTCTGTTTATCTCCGCTGTCGACGCCCATTGTGCAAGTGTACTTGTGTGCCAAATTTACTGCAACGCCCAAAGTTTTCAGCAAAATTACGGCCATAAAGTAGCAGTCAGCAGAAGGTGGCCACCACAACAGCAACGTACCGTAATTAAAGGTATCCGTCTGAACATAATTTTGCCAGAATTCCGCCACACAAACGCTTATCAAACGCAAAAACTCAAGCATTATTTAAGTGACTGTTTTATGGACACTTCGCAGAACTGCTTAAGGATTCCGGACAGCAAAGGTCAGCAAACAGGCGCAGGATAACAACGGGTGCCTGCCTGCCTACGTGCTACCGAAGAGAGTATTCAGTTCATCCGCGTGCGGCTCTAAATGCCGGCTAATCTGGTTTGAAAGTATATGCAAATTCCAATCAACGTTCCATTGTTGCTCCGAGTAACATTCTGTGCACTGGCATTCGCACTAGCCACGTGCTGTTGCCATCGATACAAGATACATAATGAAGAGTATCTGGATTTTAGGTGTTTGAATCTGATGTAGGTGTTATTCTGGATAAGAAATATTTGCATCAAAAGTAGATGTTGTTCCCCGGAATTTAGGTTGTGGCGATTTTGTAGCAGCTAACAAAAGCTCACGGAACAATTCAATATTTCTAATGTTCGTAGCACTTCTACAGAGTTTGAACCAGAAAACTACTAGAAAAATGTTCAAGAGCTCAATCTCTATTTGATGTACATTTTTTGAAAATATCTATGTGATAAAAGGATAGAAGGACAAGCTCTTCCATCACTACTACGAGCCGATTGGCAATAGGCACTTACTCCTTGGACTCTGACCCCTATGCTGGCCACAGAAGATCTCTGGCCCATGGTCATGGCCAGTGTCCAATGTCCAATGTCCAATGTCGAAGGCATCTTTATGACAGCCGGCCAAGCCATAAAAAGTGTTTCAGCAAATAAAGCAAAGATGGCTGAGGGCATGGCATGGGATTTTTATACAATTTGCTGGTAACGAGCCATCAATATTGTATCTTTCTATGTTATCCTCGGGCGCTTTTATGGCACGGAAATGTCCATGTCTGACTGTGCATGTCGAAATTGGTAATTGTTTGGCCGGGTTGATTGTCACGCCATTTGGGTTGAGTTTTCAATTTGAGCCCCGCAGCCATGCTGCGTAGGTGCGAGCACTTAACGTGGCTTAAAGGTGCGCAGGATACGCGCCCTACGCAAAAAGCCAGCCAACCGCATAATCATGGCACACAGCCCACATTAGATGGCGCGGACCGAATAACGAAAAATATATAGAGGATGTCCTGACTGTAGAACACTTGGTGTAAATATTCTATGTAAAGTCTTGAATCTAAAATATTGAAATTATCGGGAAAACTCTCGTTTATATTCCGATACCTTATTGTTTTGACTGAATAAGGAATTATATTCTCTTATTAATAAATATTTTTGATGAAATTATTAAGTGTGGTACAATTTATAATAAAACTCTACAAGCTTTCGGTTTATTATTAGTAATTCATCATTAAAAACCTGTTTTTTTTAGACTTTAATCCTTTCCCAAGGAGTTATCTCGATTCCCTTCTCATTCTACACCAATATACCCAATTTTACCTACAAGAACTGGGTATCAAAAGTGTCAGGCAACAATATTTGAGTGGCGAAAAGCCAGAGTGCCAATGTGGCGTATACGCAACGTAATCAATTTAAATGTTTTTTCGGTTTAGCAGCCACTTTTGCGGGAAACGCGGTGAAATGCGATTACTGCACCTATAAATTAGGTGTCCTAATGAAAGCGGCAGATATTGCGGTGCCAACATTCCGGCCAGTTATTTAAACACAAATCCTTGCCAAATCGGGACATTTTTGCGCACCAGTGACTTTGCTGGCATTGGTTGCCATTCGGTGGCGGCATTTGAATGGAAATTATTAAATTCGTTAGCGCTCATTTGGCTGAAAATGTATCTTTAATTGCTTTCCCGGAAGCGGAACCGTGGCGAAAAAAAACGAAAGGAAGCGCAACGAGCGAAGCCATGAGAAAAGTTTTCTAACCGGAGGGAGGGTGCTGCTCACAAAGGACACAAAACAGTTGACAATTCCGTTCTCTGTGCTGGCACAGGACTCAAATGTTCATATTGAATTAGTAAAATTGCAAGCACATTTCGTTGCGTTTCTATCTCTTCCTCTCTCGTCATCTGCATTTTTCCCGCACGAAATGAAATTAAACTAAAATGTTGAGAAAAAATTTAATTTAACCAAAGTTTCGATTTCAACACATGCAAAAATAGTTTCTCTGTCTTTAATTGAAGCTGACATTTCAAGGATTTTTGAAATTAAAATGAGAAATAATCCTGCTTTTGAGGTTATCCTTGAATTATTTAAATATTTTATTGCCAACTGAACGCATAAATAGAAAATTGTGATGCTAAGCCGCATAACTTATCAACCTTAGCTTCTATTTAGATTTAATCTCTGTCAATTTGACTTTTAAACTAACAGTCAGACTGTTTGTTTCATCCGGCACTTTGATATTTTATTTATATCCTTTTGGCTCAACTCTTTTAAACAACTTTCCATAATCCTCCTAGACAAGACAGCTCACGTTGTCAAAAGCAGCTGAAAGCAGCTTCAATACTTTCTTGTTGTTTTGTACTTTAAAAGCGAGTGTATGTGTGGTATAAGTAAATATTACACATACGCCATGTGTGACGGCGGCAAAAATAAGATGTTGGCAAGAGAGTGGCTGCCGATAACTCAACGCGCTATACAATGGCGTTGAAAATCGGAAGATATGGCCTCTCATATCAGCTGGCAACCTTAAAAATATTGATGCCCCCCTTTTTCAGCAGCAACGAAGAAGGGTGCATTTTTTTCCCGATAATTTTTTATGGAGAGTGGAGCTGAAGGAGGATGATGACGTAGGTGTCTGTGTGTTCCTTTTGGTTGGTCATTGTCCGCGCTGGCTGGCCCATTTTTTAGCCTGAACCGCACAAATACGACGTTATTATTATCATTGATGAAAGGACAGAGGCCGGCGAGCCGAATTTATGTTTATGATGCTCCTATGTGAATAAATTATGGCCTGCGCGCAATTTTTGCTCCTTTTTTGGCGTTCTCGCTATTGTCATCAATGGCGATGCCCCAAAAAATCCATACGTACATTCATACATATGTATGTGATCCTGACGGCATGCTGCACATAACGAACTGTGAGTGTATTTCCCAAACACTCATTTCCGG
Source organism: Drosophila punjabiensis (assembly GCA_008042585.1). Taxonomy (NCBI): domain Eukaryota; kingdom Metazoa; phylum Arthropoda; class Insecta; order Diptera; family Drosophilidae; genus Drosophila; species Drosophila punjabiensis. The sequence goes on from VNJR01005250.1 coordinate 75,377, forward strand.
CGTGGCCTGAAAGTATGCAACAAAATTCGTATGCGGCACTGTCATTAACAGGGGACATGTTCGTAAAAGGGGCGTGTCCTAAGCACTCACGATGTAACATCCTTTCGTACTTCATGCGAGAATACGGCTTTCTCTTCTTTTTCCTTTTCTTTTTTTTTTTTGCCCCATCATTACTTTCAGTTCCTCTTCCCGCTCGTTGCTCCCGCCGATGTGGTGAAGGACAAACCGGCAATTGGATTTGCCCCACTCGCTCACCCCTTATCCTTGCACCCGGAAAAATTGGTCCAGTATCAAGAATATTTTGTGGAAATATGAGAAAATATCTCTAGTAAGTCTTTAAGTAATTATTAGTTTTTGTATATAAACCCTTAAATATTTATTTTTTTTTTTAAAGTTGGTAAAAGGACCTTTATATTTCAGTGTACATATTGCTTAACTTCCTCTTAGATGGTTGCTCTTCGAACTCGGTCTCTCACGTTCACCCCAGACAATCTTGAATTTTAAAGCATATCCTGCGATTGGCTCCAATGTCCCGACGTCGCACCGCATCGCGATAACTTTCAATAAGTGACATTTAGCGCTCGGGTGAACAAAAAGCATTTGCGTAATTAATTAAGTCATCTGTTGGGTTTGTTTAGGGGGCCATATCTCGGCGTTCGTGTGCCACCGCTAAATGCAATTCCCGATTTACGCCCGGCTTACTCCGGCGACAGTTTGCGCGGCGAATGCTAAATGAGTGAAAACAACAAATTTGTGGCACCCGAGGGAGAGGGGAGCGGGCGGCGTCGGTGACAATAAACACTTGCCACAAGTGTCTGGGAATGTGATGCTGGAAATTACTGGCATTTACTGGCATTTAAATGAAATCAACATTTATCAAGTCCAGGACATTAACTCATCGTCTCGCACACCACAGAAAATATCAAATTTCCTGACGGAAAATCTCCATCAAAGCCTGTCATAAAGTATTTCTAGTAATTAACAAACTGGAAAGCCGTTTTCCAGGTCCGGGCCAAACTCAATTACATTCAGGAAAAACACAGATATAAATAAATCCTTCCCCGAAATGGACCCCAAAAAAAGAACAACAACACCAACAAAGTCCTGCAACCCAAGCACATTTTTTGGCCCAAGCGTAGTTAATCAACTTTCTGCTGCGTGGTTTGGTAAAATTCAATTGCCTTCTTTTATTGTCGACGGCGTCATTTGGCGTTTATGTGGGCCTACGACTTATCCGAGTTGCGGCCAAACTTTTCTGGCGCTGACTCGGGTTACCGCCTCCGAGTCGCTTATACTGGCTCCTTATTGATCGTGACCAGACATAAATTCATCATGATTTTGCCATCGCCAGTGACGTCAACAGATGCGACCAGATAAAAGAAGAGAAAAGCAATTAGATTGAACAGAGTAATGGCCATCGAGGGAGGATGACCACTTGGTTACACACGAAGCGTTGTATACTTTAAACTTCAAGCAATGAAGATATTTCATACATAATTTAACATTGGTCTTTGTTTCTCTCGTTAAAGTTATTAATCCGAAATGGTTTAACTGCTTATTTTCCTGGTTAACAAAATAAACTCATTTTACTTCACCATAATACCCTTGAAAGCATGCCTTCGAAACACGCCTTAAATGCTAATTAAGTTTACATTTTATCCTGCAAGAAAATACCAAGAATCTGTTAAACCAAGAAGTATAAGAAACGCTATATATAATTTCACAAGAATAAGAAGAAAACCTTCTGGCTGACGTTTCTCAGAATATACAAAAAATGGCTTTATTAAAAATTCATAAAATAATTCAGACGCGAACCCCATTCTAGACCTTGACCCCGATTTCGCCTGGCGTAAAAATCTTGACATTGCGATCGTTGACCTTGTAGAGCACCTCCTTGCGTGTCTCCTCGCAGGCGTAGTTACCCTCGTCCAGAACTCGCTCAATCAGCAGCTTGCCATCGACCTCCCGGAACACGCCGCTCTTCAGCCGCAACACCTGGATGCGCACCTGGCCCAGCTTGGCCACATTATTGTCCGTCAGCTGGTAGATATCGCTGTTGCTCAGCTTGGTGATGACCGTCAGATTGTCACGCTCCTTGGCAAGAGCGGCTAGGTCCTGGCAGAACTGCTGTACCTGTAGCTTGCTGGCTCCCAGATTGAACAATATCGACAGGTTATCGATCAACACCGTATAGCTGTTCCGACTGGCGTAGTTGCTCTCCACCTGGACACGAATGTCCTCCACAAGCTGTTCGGTCAATGTCTTTCCATCGGGGCGGCGTAGCCACTTAGAGGTCAATCCCTCGCCGGCCATGTCGCTCAGAACATCGATTACGCCGAGGGTTTTGCCTTGGAAAATATTGGTATTGTAACCCAGCCTCATGCCGGCATTGAAATAGTGGTGATAATGGTGCTGCAGGCAAACGAGCAGGGTACCAGCGTTGGAGATGCGCAGCCTCTGTCCCAGGATGCAGCTGATCAGGAAGCTGCCGTCCACATTGGACTCCTCGCTGATGTGAACGAATCCCGGTAACTTTTGCTCATTGAGGCCACAGGCTAGCAGCACTGAGGTGGCCATGGTTTCGACTGTGCTGGGGGATCTGTAATGACGCAGAAAAAAAAGAGAACAGCAATGGGTCAATTTGTAAATGTCATCTGCGGAGTTCAATTAATTAAGTGCGCAGTATTTTGTTTTTCTTGGCTCGACGGGTCACGTGGCCAGCCAAGCCGAAGAGGTTAAAAACACTCGACTTGACCGGGGCCAACAACTTGAAATTTATTGGCCAATTTGAGTAGGGGAAATAACTAAGAAGGGAATTTCCATCTTGTCACTTCATCATTGCTGTCAGCGGCATACGTGTCTTTGGAAACAAAGAGTATTAATTTCGCCCACGACCTAATAAATAATGCAAAACTAATAAAGAGCTAAATATATATAATGTCTAATAAAAGAAGAAAATATTTATGTAGAACCAAGAACTTTACGCTCATCTTAGTAGACAGACATATATCCCATTATTTAATGAACGCTTGTTTTACATTTTCTCTTTTATCAGTTTAAATTTAAAAAACAAAAAAAAATTAATTTGTGGCCCATGAGGGGATCGAACCCGCGACCTTCGCGTTATTAGCACGACGCTCTAACCAGCTGAGCTAATGGGCCGATGCATAAGTTCTCGACAAAGGCCCACTTGAGCAGCAAAGCTCTAGGGAATCCCCTATTCTGAGACAAAAGCTTTCTGTCAAAGCTTTCGGTGGTTATTTTTAAGGCACTCGAACCTCGTTTGTTACGCTGCAACACTATAGTTCTATTCTTTTGTATTTAATCAAAACTTAACACTTAAGTTAGAGTTTCCTAAAAGGTGTTAATGGAGGGACATGGACTGGCAGCGTGCTCGAAAATATTTAAATTAGTTTTAAGCATGCTGTTAATAATAGACGGTGGCAATATTTGCCCATTCATTGTCGCGATAAGGTGACTGGGAGTTCTTATCACGGCATTATCCCCCCATATCTAAGCTTCGCAACAGATTTTCCGCTCGTAAAATATTTGCAGTGCAGGCTAACAAAAACATTCTAATTAAGCCTTGACTTCGAAGTGCATTACACATTCGATTGGGTAAAGAAATCGAGCTTTGAAACTACCAACTAATTAGGCATAAAACAAGCGTCCGATGGAAATGTCATTAATTAGAGGGAAAGATGAAGAGTGCCGTGATTAATGCCCTGTGCCTTGAAATTATTTTTGGGCCGGCACATGTCTGGATTTTTCATGCAATTACATAAATGTTTCGACAGGGAAAAGCGTGGGCACTTGGCGCTAGGAGGATTATAACGGTCAACCTGGCCGGAATGGAAAGTGAGATAGGTGAATGGGTATTCGACAAAGTCTACAATTACATCGTATTCCATGTATTATGAGTTCTTGTGATGGTATCATCATAATAGCACACGTACCCACACACACGCACAGAGCTCGGAGAGCGGTGTCAATAAAAGAAACTCTCACCAGGTTGGTTTGTTGTTTGTTGTTTGATCGCCTCTCTTAGATCACTCTTCAGCTCTCTCACTTTCTCTCTCGCCGCTCTCTCTCTCTTTCGCAGTGTCGCTCTGCTGACCGCCGACCAGCGACTAACTAAGCCGATCCCGATTTTATTTAGAATCCCCAAACACACAGTCACTGTCCCAGAGTCCCAGATCCGGACCCAGCACCCAGTGCCGGCAGCAGAGCACTTCCGACATGGCCGCCTTGACCGGGCGATAAAAAGAGACCCGTGAGTCAAAGCCAGAGCGCATGTGAACACTCGAAAAAATTTGATATACAGCGAATTAATTAAAATGATTTTTTTAATTTAAACAAACTTCAATTGTAATTAAATTGTAAATTTGTAAATTGTGGAAGCCTTGAGATACTTTCTGATTTTAAGCAAATATGTGCTAAATAAATACAATTAAAACAAATACCATGTCTATAACAACACAGTTTTGAACAATTTTTTGAAATTTAAAGGAATAGGAATAAAACAAAATTTTACCAAAATTAGTTAAAAGCATAAAATCATTGTCTTTAAATTTGTAAAACTTTAAACTTTTAAAAGCTTATTTTTTTACTTCATATCCGAATTGATGAATGATTTATTTGGCCACCCGTTTTCAACTGTTTAATAAAATAATTTTAATTATATAGTTTAAATATTTGCACCATTCGCCATTAGTAATTTAGTACAAAATATACAATTATTTCCCTCTTACTTGAACTAAAATTTTAGGATTTTATAAACCTTTAACGGGAATATTTTAATGAAGCCTTTTAAGCATTGTTTTAAATACTTTCAAGAATAAAAATTTTAAACCATATTTATTAACTTCAAACGTTATTTCCAAACGTTTATATTAATTTTGATGGAAAATACCGTTACCAAATTTAATAAATTTTACTTTTCACCTATTGTTTTCACCCGTTTTGTTGTCGAGTGTAGGGTCGGGGGTCTGTTGCCGGCAATTGTGAGTTGTGTGGGATCTGGCGCGCTGTCGACGGCGGCGATCAGTCCGCTTTCGGTGCTCAGGCGTTACGTTTCGTTTGCCTCCAGCAGCAGCTGCTGCCCCTGACCAAACCCTCCTCCTCCATTCCCAAAGCCCAGACCAGACCAGTTTGTGTGGACAGCGATGACGTGCTGAGATCTCATATTCTCTCTGTCTGTCTCTCGCGCTCTCTCTCTCTCCCGGTGTGCCGAAAAGAATTATAAACTTATTAAATAGTTTTCTTCGCGGAAATCAGACAGCCGAAAAGCACCAGGAAAAAAAACAGCGACAGCGTTTCTCGTTCAAGGTAAATATGCCATCAGCTGTGGCCGCTCCTCCTCATTAGTCTCCCTCCCCCTCCGGCACCGCCTTTTTTCTGATTCAATTGCAGTTTAGCAATTGCAATTGCAGTGTCAGTTTATTATTCAATTTGCAAGGCAAACATGCGGCTTCAAAATGGGCAAACACACACAAAGTTGAGAGATAATGTGGAGGGATCAGTCAATTATCACGCGATGTGTCTCTGTCATGCCTCGAAAGTGTTCAGATTACTCCCAGACTTATAAAATCTACCCAGAAATCAGCTGTTCATAAGTGGTAAAATCCATTATCGGCTTTGTTGCTCTTTTTTTGGGGGCTCGATTATGAAAGGAAAACAGCTTTTTATATGGCAGCTGATCATGTGATATTCGTTATTAATTCGACTTTGACCATCGGCCACTCATTTTGAAATTCAGATAAAATTAAGGCAGAAAAAAAAACGAGAATAAAACAAAACAAAAACGAGAGCAGTTTGGCAGAAATCTTCTGCCTTGCTTCTGCATATAATTTATGAAGCAATCGACGCACGTGGCGGTTCCCAAACAAAAATAGTAATTGAATAAATAAATAAACGCGAGCGGCGAGCAGGAAAAACAGAAACGGAAAACACATGCTAGCAATAATGTTGTTTACTGGGATTTCGATCGATGTTATCTATCTATAAAACGACCCGGTAACTGGGTCCAAAGTTGATAAGGCCTGGAAAACAGCCACCTCTATAAAGATTTTTTCCCCCGGGTCTTAGGTGTATAAATGGCAACAAAAAAGATCGTTGTGTTAAGTCATTCGACCAATATCGATACCAACTGAACACAATTATTACCTGAGGCATTGCGCCCTTGAATTTTGGCTGTAAAACGAGTCCACTGAACACTTGATTATTCTATTGATCCAAGAAGAGAATACCCTTTCTTTTGAGGACAACCTTATAAAAAGCCTATAAGCTTTGTCACCAATTTTAGGAAGATATTTTTAGTAGAATACAATGGGAAAGGGACCACTTTGAAATACAAAGGATTTATTTATATTTTCCAAACTACTCAATTTTCTTTAGCAGATATAGAATATGTTTAAATATTGATTTGACTTGAAAAGGAAATAAATTAAATATAACAAGCTCGTTCACATTCCTTTTTTGTTAATAAAAACAAACCATTAAAACTAAAGTCTTCCAAAATTACATTTTAACAAAAACAATTTATACAAATTAGAATCTTTCAAAATTACATTAATAACAAATAATGCAAATTCGCCTAGGCACAAGATTGAAACTATGTTAAAAAAAAAAAACTAGAAATTCTTAAATTGGATAACTTAAGGTTTAATATAATCTAAACTGTGTCAACACCAAACACAACAAAAAATTTGTTAAAAATCTGCCCATTTGAAGATAAAACCAGCCAGACTTAAATTAAAAATTGTTAAAGATAGTTGTGTTATACAAAAAAAAAAAAAAACTATTAGACGAAACTGCATGTCTTGTAGACAAAATATCAATAAATTCATTGTTACGTCTATTAAATATTTTAATTTATTTCCCAAAGATTATGGTTTTTTCATAAAAATGCATACTTTAAAAGTTATACATTGTACCTCTTTTAAAATTATTTTTTTTTTTATGTTGTTCTTATGTTATTCCAAGATATTACCAAAAAGCAGATGCAACAAGAAACGAACAAACAATGATTACAAATCGCACGAACTATTCGTTAATCTCTCACTCCCACATAGAGTATACACAACAGATAGCTGAACTTTTTGCAGCTCTTGCTTTCCAATTGTTGTTGTTATTATTCTGATGGCCCAAATTCCTCCGCGGTTAACTCATGCATAATTTAAAAACAATTACCAATCTGCTGGCAATTATAAACAAATACAAAATACGGAATGCTACATGTAAACACAAAAAATTGCGAGACGCTTTGCAAAAAAAAATCCCAGATCGCAGAAGACGCTGGCCGGCAGCGATGTTGGCGACTTGTTGCGCAAGCTCGCAGACTTCGAATTATCACTCCAATTACTCACTCGGATATGCGGATCCTAGAAGCTTATCACTGGCAGGCACTTTTTCACTTTATCGGTATAGTTTACGAAACAAATATAAAATTTTGACATGAAATGAAAAACATGTTGTAGGTAGGTGCTAGTGTGACCACAAAATCGAGAAAATCAGCTGTTTGGCCGAGTTGCCAGCACGGTGAACAGTGCTGTTAGGCGCAGGCCGAGCCATGTTAAACTTTTGCAGAATGTAACGGCAGAGGAAGTTTTGGGTTTGGAAAAAGGGGATCGTTTTTTTATTTAATTCGCCTCTTTGATTATAATTTTAATAAATTATTAACATTCTCTAATTTTTGAGAAAATTAAATTTATATAGCTAACAAGCTAGCTGAGATACATTCAACTTTTGCAGTATATAAAGGCAAGGGAAGTCTTGGGCACGGAAAAGGAGATCGTTTGTTTTTAACGTTTTAACTTACTTATTGGATTGCAATATATGAACCTAATATAATTCTTTGGATGTTAAAAAAATTCACATTATAAAGATTAAGAAGTAACTCACTTTTTACTTTCTTTATCTGAATTTATATAAAAATATAAATGTGTAACTTGGTATTTTCACTGTGGCTTAAGTTTTAAATTAAAGGATCAAAAGGATATTGATTATGAAACTAAAAATATAAATATCCCCTCAAAAATTCATGTAACTACTCCCAAGTTAACAGCTACCTTCATATAACAGTCAAAAAGCTTGTTGAGCTAAGCTTTCGCGCAAACGCTCAGCTGTTTTTGAAGCGTCCTTAAATTCCTTTAGTTCCTTATCATTCCACCGGCATGACATAACACACCGCCCACTGAAAATGCCGCCTCTTTTTTAAGGCTGAACCACCTATTTTTTACACACAAAACTACACACCTAGGTAAAAGAAGAAGAAGTTCCAAATAATTGATTAATTAACGATTTATTGCTACCACTTTTCAGGTACAAATCTTAACAAACCAAGATGAGCAAACAGGAGCGGAAATCGAGGTGGTACTTTGGCGGATTGGGCAGCGTAGGCGCCGCCATGGTCACCCATCCCCTGGACCTTATCAAGGTCACGCTGCAGACGCAACAGGGCAAGCTGTCGGTGTTGCAACTCCTTCCGAAGATCGCCAGGGAACAGGGTGTCCTCGCTTTCTACAATGGCCTCTCCGCCTCGATGCTCCGTCAAATGACGTACTCCACCACCCGCTTCGGGGTCTACGAGGTGGGCAAGGAGCACATTGACACGAGCTCCTTTGCCGGCAAGGTGGCCTTAGCAGGATTATCTGGATTGTTCGGTGGCATCGTGGGCACTCCCGCGGATATGGTCAACGTGCGCATGCAGAATGACGTCAAGCTGCCCGTGGAGCAGCGTCGCAAGTAGGTTTTCCTATTAAACATTTTAAAGTAGTTTGGAACCTTTATAAAAATCAATCCCTATTCTCCTTTTCGCTCATTTGTAGCTACAAGAACGCATTGGACGGCCTATTGAAGGTTTATCGCCAAGAAGGATTCACGAGACTCTTCTCTGGAGCCACCACAGCGACGGCCCGTGGCATCATGATGACCATTGGCCAGATCGCGTTCTACGATCAGACAAAGATCTATCTGCTGTCCACGCCCTACTTCAAGGACAACCTGGTGACGCACTTTACTGCCTCCTTGGTGGCCGGTACGATAGCCACCACGCTGACCCAGCCACTGGATGTGCTGAAGACCCGATCGATGAACGCCAAGCCCGGAGAGTACAATGGCCTGTGGGATGTGGTCAAGCACACGGCCAAGTTGGGACCACTTGGCTTCTTCAAGGGCTATGTGCCGGCCTTTGTGCGTCTGGGACCGCACACGATCATCACGTTCGTGTTCCTCGAGCAGCTGCGACTCAACTTTGGCTACATAGCGAGATAGCCGGGATGAAGTTGGAGATGGAGTACATGATTAGGCAATAATTCTCACCCATGGCTGGCCTGACAGATTCCCTTTGAGCAATGGTAACATTCCAGCTGCAATTTGTTCACTACAACACACATATATAGCTTAGCTTTAGCCAGTTCAAGTTGTTAACTTTTATGCTTTTATTGTTGCGAAATACTTGTAGATATACGTGGCCGGCATTTAGGACTTTCATGCCCACTGTCCAGGGACAGACTATTATTTAATGAGATTGTTCGCTAAAGGATCATAGGATCATAAATATATTGTATTTTAAGACTAAAGTACTTGTATCAAAATCCGTCGAATGTTCATTGAGTGTAGAGTTAAAAACAGCTTGCTTTAATAAATTAGTTGCGCTTGAAATTTGTTCAGTTTAAAATCTGTAAAACATTTTTAAATAAGTTAAAATATATCTAAATTTATTATATTACTTTTATATCTACCCTCTTTAATGGGGGCATGAAAGATTCAAGTTGCGCTCGATCGTACTTCGTCGTCATTGCCGTGCTGTTAGCAATTAACTTTAATTATTTACCAATTGGTGAGCATCTGCTTGTTGTTGCTTAATTTGTTAAGACTGCCATGCAATAATTGAATAAAACAAACCCAAATGAATAGCATTTAGATATCATTTACACCATATCCGGGAACACCCCAGGTTTAGAGCATTTCCGGAACAAGCGATCTGTTGGCTATCTCCACTAGCAATCCTTATAAAGCCACAGCAACCAATAGTTGAGTATCAGAAATGGCTTCCTCTTCATTCAGGCACCTGGTGGTGCTGGGATTACTTCTCCTTGTCATTAATCCTAACGATGTCCTAGCGGAAAAGCAACTGAGACTATATAAGCTGGAGAAAGTGGTCGAGAAAGATGATTATCTGCACAGCCACCTGCGCATTGCGGAGTTTGAGGAGAATTGGCTAAAAGTTAGCGGAGAACTCAAACAGCATGTCACCATCGACAATGACTGGAAGGTAGGATATAGTAAATCAAGGACTCGTAGTATTATTAACACAACCCCAACCTTATACAGATACACTTGACCGTCTCCCGAGCTCCCGAACGTGATGAGGAGTTCGAAGAATTCCTGGACTTGCCCGATATGGGAGTTTGCGACGTCTTGAGGACATACTATAAGGAGTTCTTCTACAAGAAGCTTAAGGAGCACGGAGGACATATCCCGCACCCTGAAACCTGTCCCCTGCCGCCGGAGCACTATCATGTGGAGGACTTTCCTTTGGATGTGCACTTGTTGAAGAAGCTACTAATGCCAGGGTACTACCGTTTCGTTTCTAGACTTTTACACGATGACCACATCAGGCTGGAATATATGGCAGAGCTGGAAATTAAGGATTAATTCAATATTCGTTTATTTTATGTTATCTCACTTGTTGAAAATAAACCAACAGCATTGGCCTTAATATATCGTTGTTAATATATTTTGAAGCAAACTCTTGTCAAATTAACTTAAGCTGAGATGGTGGAATGTGGAATCTCTTTTATGCCTTGACAAGCAATAGGAAAATATAGGAATTCTGTCAGTCAATCAAGTAGAAATAAAGTAGCTTATGTCTCTGTTATATGTTCATTTATTTACGGTTGTGAATTGACCTATTCGTAGTACTGCATCTGCTTCAGAACCTCGTCGTACACATACTTGCGGGCCTCAGTGCCCCAGATGAAGTCCAGATGGGCCCACTTCTCGAAGGGCACCAAGTAATCCAGAGCCATGTTGGGCAGTTCGTCCCTCAGCTTGCGCACATCGCTGACATCGCACATCCAATCGTTCGCTCCGTAGTACAGTAGAACCGGGGCCTTGGCATTCTTTAGCTTGTAATCCGGAGGGAAGTAGCTGCCGTACTCGAAGGGATTACGGATGGCGGTGTAGTCGAACTTGCGGAACTTGCCCGAGTTGTACTCCTGGCAGAAGTGCAGATTCTGGTTAACAGAAGCACCAGCCGGTGAGGTGGCCTTAATGTGTTCCAGAAGATCCTGAAAGAAGGAAATGGTTGTGATAACTCTTGCTATACTAATATGGTTTCATTTTAAGCTACTCACATAGTCCAGCTGCTCGGAATCGTAGCCTCCAATCAGGAAGATCTCGTTGGCGCACATATCGGCATAAGGCGACGTGGCCTGGCACATCTCGATGCCCATGTCCTGCTTGAACTTGTTGCTGGGCATGAACTCCATGGATCCGCAAAGCTCGACGATGGCATTGGGCTGGCCCAGGATGGGGGCAAAGGCACGGGTCATGGGGCTCTTCATGTTGCCCATGTAGGCGGCGGGTCCCAGGAGATGGGCCGACTTGATCTTGTCGTTGTACTCGGGCCTCTCGGACACCATCACCAGGTAGACAGTGGTGCCCTGCGAGTGGCCCACATACTGAAGCTTCTCCTGGCCAGTCTCCTTCAGAACGTAGTCAATCATGGCGGGGACATCATAGATGCCAATCTCGTTCCAGCTGAAGTTCCAGAAGATCTGCCAGAACGTGGGCCAGAACTGATGGGCCTTGGAGTAGGTGTTGCCACGGGCATTGCCCATCCAGACATCGTAGCCAGCGTCGGCCAGCTGGTAGGCCAGGGATCTCTCCGGACCCATGAGCACCCAGTCGGAGGAAGAGCTAAGCATTCCGTGCATGAGGAAGGCCACCGGGCGGTTCTCGCTATTGCCGGTTTTGGGGGAATAAGGAATGCGGTGCATGGTCAGGATATAGCTGTCACTGGTGACCACCTTGTGACGCTCCATGGGATAGCCATCATCCTCGATACGCTCACCCTATAAAGGATTATTTTCGCTTTTGTCCTGGATTTATGTATAAATGAATATATATAGTTCTTACGCAATCCGAGATGGGCCTCTTGCCGGCCAAAACAAGGCCCAAACCGACCAGTAATATGGTTACTTTTAGCGTTACTCCTCTCATCGCAGAACTGTGGCCTGAATACCTTGGGAATGAGGCTTTTATAGCGTCCTCTTGACCACTATCTGTGGGGTGATAGTCGCAATCAGATTTATTGGCTTGCGCGGTCACAACCCCCCAAGAAATCAGGGAAATATATAGGAGAGATAGATACGCATGTGCCTAATCAGCTTCTTGTTCTGATTGAAATCGCGGGATTCTAATTTACAATCTAAAAAAAAAAACGCAAGACCCCCTAACCAGACTGCTGATTTCATTATCTTTCAATTCCAATTATTTTGATACCCAGTTTTCAAAAAGAGTAATGGGGCATTTTTTTTATAGGGTTTTATGGTGGGAAATTCTCAATAAAAGTAAGATAATTTTATATGTGGGAATTTTTAATATGTGTTTTAGGGTTTTCAACTTAAATAAACAAAGGTTGATGTGATCGATTAATGTTTATAAATTTTATTATATTTTGTTTAAATAAATATTATTAACATTAGCTTTATTATAGGATCTTGTTTAGTAAGTAATTTCGATAAATAAAATAAAACCTTATTAATATCAAATAAGCTAATACGTTTTATTAACTTATTCAGCAATATAAATAAGGGTATACCGCAGTGTATTCTTTATATTAAGCCATATCATTATTACCTATATTTTTCAAATACGTTAAAATCTCTTAGTAGATAACTGTTATAAATAGAAAAGGCGATAGCAAATGAAAACAAAAGACGTCTGAAAAATGGCTGACTTCACACGCCAGCGGCAGCAACATGTTGCAGCAACATTTACTTAATTCCCCGCGTGTCCTTACCAGTAAACAGGTCAGCTCCTTGTTACAGACGAGTCATCAAATCAGGACAAACAGATTATTGATTTATAGCAATCATATGTGAGTAGTCTGTCGCCTGGACTTTAATACACGTATCCCTTGGTCCTGCTGCCCCTGACGACGGGGCCACAACATTGTCAAGGTTCCGGCCGGGGAGATGTGGCCCTGTCGCACTGTATCCACACATGACAGTTGAGGTTTTAATTTAGTCACGAGTGGAGTCAAAAGAGATATAGTATTCCCAGGATTCCAAAAAATGAAGCACCAACAAGTTTTGGTCGACTATTGGACCATGATTAAGACATCCGGGATGTGTTTGCTGCTGGCCCTTTGCGGATTTATACTGCTTAAGTAAGGATATGTCTATATTATGTATTAATTATCCCATAATTATGGGAATTAAGTTTGGAAGAGCTACACAATTTGTATATTTTCTATTGGTTTTTGCTCTGTTTCTTACTTTAAAGCGCTTTAGCTTGAGACTATTATTTATTAAATACTGTTATAAATAATAATATAAGAAGCTTGCTTGAAGCTTTATAAATCACTAAGGAGCTCTGAAATCTAAATATTAAAATGAAATGCATAAAACACCAAAAAAAGTCACTATAAATTAGTTAGTTAGTTTCTTGAAAATATTTATCAAACAAAAATATTAAAACTCCTATTAAATTCAAACAAGATTCCTTAACACCTTAAAATATTCCCCGATTCTTTTTCAGAATGGTTCAGACTATATTCTGGCTACCCGGCCACCTGAAGAAAAATCAGCTACGTCTCGAGGAGCTGGCCAAGCAATATGCCAAGGATATACCCGACGACGAGCGGGCCGAGATAGAGAAACTTTTCAATAGCAAGGAGCCCCTGACAGATGAACTCCTCAACCAGTTGCTGGAGAGTTCAGAGAAGAAGCCGGAGCCCAAAAAGGAGCTGTAGAGTTAATTACCAAATAAATGGACTCGTATTTTATTTTATTTTTATATTTATAGTTATATTTATATATATATGTGTATGTATATTGAGTGTATAATCGATAATTGTTGATACAGGTTCTAGTTCTTATATGCAACTCGCAATACGAAATTAATCATTTAACCAATCCATCAATAATGCATGCATAATGCAATCAATTATTCAGGGGGAAAAACATATATATTGAGTAATAACTATTTACGACTGAGAACGCTCGTCCGTGGAGCGGTTATAACCATACATATTTGCTACTGATATATAGGCGGACTCAGAGCCCTTTCCTGCTTCAAACGGTCGTCCGTGGCTTCCGTGGGCATCCATCGATTTTGCCAGCGACCTCAACCTCAACCTCATTGTATCTAACTAACAAACTCATATCAAATATAAGCAAGTGTGCCAATTCGTATGCATACATTGGACATATACATATTGATAATCTATTTTAATTTTAAAAGCTCAAAAGGGGCGCAAGTCTCTCTCGTCAGTTATGATTTTGTTTTTATTTATATTTTTTTGCTTTGTTTTGGTTCGGTTACTCTTTGGTTTGTCTTTTAGTTTTGATTCTCTTATCGTACCGTAAGTGTAAAAGGTTATTCTCATCCTCTCATCCTGACCAAAAATATCACGAGAGTATTTTCATTATCTTCTTTTTTTTTGCTATATTACACGTAGGCTAATCCGTTAACCAAAATGGAAGGTGTGCCAATCGATCGCGGGTTGAACTTAGGGCCAAGTTTAATTAAAGTTCAGAGAGTGCGCCTCCCCAGAGTAGCGCCGATCAGTGGGTATATGCCATTAGCAGCTGATGCGGATTATGCGTGGTAACATATATATATATATAGAGAGATTTGTATTTAGCTGATAACTGTCCATAGAGGAGCTCTATTGACTGGGGGTATGCATTGGAAGCCTGTAGTACGGATTGGCCAGATTGACGCGCGCCGCCGGCAGTAGCTCCGGATGCTCGGTCAAAGTGTCCGAAAGTGCGCTTAGGAGAACTCCTAAAATGAAAAGATTTATAGATTAGTTCAGTATTTTTTGGGATAATAAACAAAATTAATTTCCATTTAATTACACACAAAAACAGCGCTATTTCAAGCGCTATCTCTATATGCTTGCCACATGAAAATAATCAAAGCTATCACGAAATGCTTGTCCAGCAAGTAAGCGATACTGTATAAAAGCTTTGAATAAAGCTGTGGGAAAATCAGTTCGCATTCAGCAACCAAAGAGAAAAGTTCTCCAAAGGAAAAACATAAAATTAAATTGCTATAAATTAAAACAACTTCATAAAAATATATATTTATGAAAAATGGAGCCGACACAACAAGAGCAACAAAACAACCTTCAACAGGAACATAATAAACATCGACGACATTGGCATTGTCATTTTGGACAACATAAAATTGACATTAATTGGAATCATCACAGCCGAGGACCCAGGAAATGCCTTGTTTCTTCATTCATAAAGGACCAATCTTTCAGTAAATATTATTACGAGGCAATGAAAGACTTGTGATGACAACAGACTCTAAAAAGCATAAGCTAAGTGATGAAATCGGACTGTGTAACACGAAAACAAGTGTGCCGATGGGATCTCATCGTTGTTAAATGTGGAGAAATTAACGTGTTAAAATAGTAATTTATGTTAACTTATTGAATACATTTAAATATACAAAATAAAATTTATAATGAATACATAATAACAAAAATAATTTGGAATTAACTGTGGTATTTACGATTATTACAAGGCAGTCTCTTATTATTATTATTTTTTTATATATTTAAGGTTTAACAACTTAAAGATCAACTCACTTAAGACTTTCTTCTGCAAATCAATGGGAATAACACCCATGTTGCCTTCGCGCTCTAGGAATTCCGTGAGCTTCTGTAGCTCCATTTGAGCCTCATCTGAACCATGGGACAGGGACTGGGCAAACATCACCTTTAAATAATATACAATAAGTCTCAATTTGGATTATAATACTTCTATTATTTTACCTTGGCCAGCTTGTAAAGGATCTCCTCCAGGGAGTATTCATTGTACAAGTACTCTACTATCTTGGCCCGACCCTCATCATAGTCTGTTAGATCTATAAATAAAAAAAAAAAATATATAATAAAGGTTACTTTTAAAGCAAATTAAAAATATTTATATATCTCTCCAACCTTGCTGTGCTTCATTGTCCAGAACCTTTAGCTTGTTCCAAAAGGTGAAGCTATCGAAGTTTTTAACGGGAGCTGCTCCTGCCTCTTGTGGCATTCCGGTTAGAGATCCGGATTCCCTCACTTCTGGGAACGGCTTCTCCGTGGTGGTGCTGGTGGTTGTAGTAGTTGTTGTTGTTGTGGTTGGGGGCCTGGTGCTGCTGGGCGGACTGTGACGCTTCAGCTGATTCTGGCGAACTTCCTCGGGAAAGATGCGATTGGCATAGGAACGCTGCAGGAACTCGATGCCCAGCCGAATATCCTGCAGGAACTTTAAAGCGCTTTCACGGGTAATCTGAGAAGGATAATAGATTTTTATTATAAATAAAATTTTTATAATAAATAAAAATTTTTTATAAACACGTTACTTATAATGTAATATAATTTATATCTTTCTTACTTAAAATTAAAACAAAAACACAACAGACTTGCCATATTTCTTAGCCTATCATAACACTTGGATAATAATGAAATAACAATAATAAAATTGGGAGGCTTTGATAATTAAGTTAAAATAAAATATAAAATAATATAATATAAAATATATTAATAACTTTATATTTTTAATATTACCATTAAGATTTATTGAAAAACAAAATACGATTTATATCTGTATATTACAAATGTATTCACAGCTTAACAAACTTTGGACCAGAATTATTACAACCCATTGAAACCGGTTTTCTGAGTATTTCACAATAATTTCACAAATATTGTGTAGAATTTCTAGTCAGTCATATAGCATTAATGTAAACATATTTTTGATAAATATTGCTAACATAAATACTATTACAACAACAATAAAAGTGTTTACAATAATAAAAAATGTTATGCCCCCAGAAATCGCTGTAACTAATTAAACCTGAATATTGCAATATTCTAGACATAAAGGAAATTATTACAATAAAATATAAAAGGCTAAAAATAATAACAAACTTGTCATATAATTACACCAAATAATTGCAATATTTCCAGACTTATTGCACATATGAAAAAAAACCCATGCCGATTAGATAAACAAATGAAAACAATCTAATCGCGAAATGTTTGGACGCTGCTTAGCGAGCTGAGTATAAAAAGCTGTCGTTCACACACTGGGAATATCAGTTCGAAGTCAACTTTCAAAGAGAGAAGATCTCAAAGGAAAAATAATAAAATAATTCAGTTCTTTTTAAACAAAACAAAACATGCATCCACCGCAAGAAGAAAAACGTTCCCACTGCGGACGAGACAGGAGTAACCAAGAAAATCATGGTCACCATGGACACCACGGACACCATTGGCCAGCATTTGGACATCAGTGGCATCATGGACATCACCATCACCATGGACACCACCACCGCTCGCCGCCCTTCGGTTGCCATTCGCATGGACCTCCGAAATGCCATTCTGGACCGCCAAAGTGTCATCCCCATTTTGGGCCACCAAAGTGCCACCAACATTTGGGACCGCCAAGATGTCATGCCCCTTTTGAGACTCCTCTCATAAAGCCCCATGGCTTCAGTCATTATTATTATCAGTCAATGAAAGATTAAACCTAATGATGATGCAAGATCACAGAAAACTAAATCTATTTGTGAAATCGGGGCCGACCTAAGCGATCTCTTTGTAAAAACTTGGTTAAAAAACATTAAAAAAATAAATATATACAATAGTTCATAAAAACTTATATGAGCTTTGTTTAAATTTATATTTTAAAGCATAAAATTAAGGAAAAACTTACCACTTTTCCTTCAACCAATTCCTCTACAGCCTTCACCACAGCTGTCTCATCGCCAGTCCAGAAAATGTACTGAGCCATGTCGAAGGACGAGTACTGGCCATTCGGACTGCGCAGCAAGTGCTGGACGGTCTGAAAAATAATAATTTGGAAAACGATGTTAGGAAATTTTAGGAATATATATAAGTATAATGAACGATTATGGTTTAAATGTTCAGCTGGTTGAGTTTATTTTCGTTTTCTGGGTGTGCCTGAAATGTATTATGGTTTCCCAATCTTTGTGTTCCTTTGATTTAAAATCAAATATGAGTAATGGAAATATGTTGTGACATTCATGCGCTCAAGGATTTATCTTTTAGATAATGAATAAGATTTTTGCCAATATAATTTGTGATCCATAGGTAAGAGTTCTTGTTTTCCAATTTGATCAATATTTTTTATACGATTTTTACGTTGTCGTTAACAATTTTCGTCATTTTGCCAATTTGTGTATTGATTTTAAATAGTTTAATTTTCCAATCAGTTTTGTTTTTTGTCAGGATATGGAAAGGACACAATTCGTTTGTGTGCTGATCTATGGATTGTTTCTGTGATTTGTCATAAGAACCTTGGCCGTGATCTTGGGCGTGCTGGACCTTCGCTCGGTGGTTCGTGCCACCACATCGAATACAATATCCCCGATGGTCTCCTTGTTAGGCTGATGGTGATTCTGTTTTGGTTTGGGCGGATTCAAAGCGGTTAGTTCGGTTTCAGCCACTTCGCCGATGGGATCTTCCGCCTCGGCTGGCACTCCGGCCACCTCTACAGTGGATTCTGCCTCCGCTTCCGCTCCAGTTTCAGGTTCAGCCTCTGCTTCCGACTTGGACTCCTCTGCTGGCTCCGCTGCTTCAGCTGGAGGAGGAGGAGCTGGTGTCGTAGTCGTTGTAGTTGTCGTAGTGCTGGTTGTGGTAGTCGTTGGTAATACCTCCGGGTTTTGGCCAAAGGCTAGACGAGCTGCCCCGTAAAATGCCTGTTGATTTTTGGGTGGTTTCGTGGATATACACTTGGATTTTAGCAAAAGAGGAGTAGTTTTTGGAGTTTACCAGGAGTACAGCAAGCGGTCTAAGGGAGGCTTTTCTAAGGGATTAGGGAATGGCACTTACCTTGGCGTGGGCCGTGGGCTCTACCACGGATTTAATCTGGGTCTTTGGCTCCTCCAGCTGTGACCTTTCGCCCTCCTCCTTGGACGTGGCCGTTGTGGTTGTGGCCGAGGTGCTGGTCGTTGTTGTAGTTGATATCAAAGGCGTGGCCACTTCCAACTGTCGCTCCAGGTCGGGCAGGATGTTCGCATTTGGAGTTTGACCCGGCTCTGGGGCAGCAGCCACCTCTTCGACGCTCTCCTTGGTGGTGGTGGTGGTACGAGCCGTGCTTCCGTCGTGCTGCCGCTTGGACAAGACTGCTCCTGGCTCATTTCGCAGCTGGTCTAGTTCACTCACATCGTCCTCGATTTGGGGGAAAGTCAAGTCGCCGCCATTGCGCTTAGGATCTTGGGGAATAAATATTAAAATAGGAATAAAATAAATAAACAAAACCGCAATAATTTTGACATTTTAAGACATAAAAAAATCCCTTCTAATACTTCCAGCCGGTTTTTTCAAAGACGTAAAATGCTGAGTAAATAACGGTACTCACTGTAAATGTAGGGCAACAAAGCCGGATATGCGTGGGCCATGCAGAGGCTGCCCAGGAGAAAGATGGCCACCAGATTGCCCGCCGCCATGACGTGTAATCCCAAATAACTGAAAGTGACACACGACGTAATTCATTTGATTAGCAGCCAAGACTCGATTACACCAGCACAAACATGGCCTGCAAAAGGAAACTAAAAAGGAAGCGCAAAAACAAGCACAAACAACTTGGACACAAAAGCACACACACATTCGCACACTTACAGGCAGAACACGCACATACATACATACATATGCAAATCACGCTAAAAATAACACAAGAAATCGATAAGACAGCAACAAAGCGGACCAAGTAAAGCAGTAAAAATAATAAAAACACCAAGAAGATCGAGGCAACAACAAAGCAGAACAGGAGAAACATGCCAACTTTGATGAGCCCTCCATTTCCCTCCTCCCACTCTCCCACTCTCTTACTCTCTCTCACACACACACAGGCACACGCTCTAGTGTAAATTGAGTAAATTGGCCGCATAAGCGAATTATCGATGCAATGGGGAAAAGCACTTAGGCACGTTTGGGGAATCTTTTGAATTAAAGGGCCACCGGAGAATTTCTTAAGCCCCCAACACGAACACACTCACACAAATCGATTGCACACTTTCACAAAAATAGAGCACTTTATGGTACAATCTCAAATCCATTAAGTGGAACTTTCCCAAAGAAGTATGCTAACGTTTTGCTATACTATGGACTTCGCTTTTAAATCATTGACCAAACTTCTGAATGAAAGGAAAGCAGTTTTTACCTCTACGATTTACGGTTAATAGAAAACGAAGACACGTCCGCAGCGTTCGAGGGCAGAAAATATTCTAAGCGGAGCACGAACACCGTTAGAAAACGGCTGTCGAAAGCTTTCTCTTGCCGCAAAAGCTCAACAAGGAACGAAGGACTGAGAACGGGATATGCGACTTAAATAAAATTAGTTTACAATTTTTGTTTTTCATTATTTTAAATCTAGGTAAAATTAGTACTAACTGAATTAAATAAAAAAAGATTTAATTTCTTATATGTAAATTTCAAATTTTGTTTCTTTAATTATTTGCATACAAAATAAACCTTGTCAAAAATTATATAAACACAACAAATATTACTTGCTTTAATAAAAGAAAAAAAATAAACAATTCCTATTATACATACATTGCAATGTGAATAAAAGATATTTGAAAACGTGCATATTACCCCAAACATTTTTTGTTATATATATTTAGTCAGGTTATAATTTAGGACGTTAAATAAATCTACTAAAAAACAGTAATCAATTCATTATAAAATCAAGTTGTTACAAAGTAATTGTATCTTTTGGGTATTAAGAGACTTAAAGACCTTTACAATTTTCTTATCCTTCAACTAATCGAATATAATCGAAGAATCCCAGATCAAACACTTTTCGGATTCCTTAAAGGTTTTCTACATTTTATTAAAATGGGAACAACTAACTGCAACCGGGAAAGGGTTCAACGCGATTTTTCCGCAGGACGAACTGGATTTTGCGGTTCATGTCCTCGTTGTAAATAGCCTTGCATTTCTCGAAATTAACACGGCGACGCACCTAAAAAGGTTAATTCAATGTATTAATTAATAAATCTTAATAGTTTAAACTATAAAATTAACCTGGTACGGCTTTTCGTAGAAGCGTGTGCGCCGGAATTGGTCGAGAAGTTCTTCCTTGCCCAAAACCCGGTTCAGCATGCGGCAGGCCTCCTCCACATTGTTGTTTTGCACTAGAACGGTGCGGGCCAGAAATTGTACGTGCCTCATTTGTGCTCTTGTGTTTTATTTCACAAATTTTACTATAAATGTTTATTAAATAATAGGTTTCAGGGAAATAGTGGGACCAAATAAATAGTTATCAGCTGTTTTAAAAATACCAAGTATATGAGCAGGGTTGTCAAAACAAAAAAAGTATTTTCTTTACATTAATTACAAATTAATTAAGAACAAAAATAAATTAAAGTCACTTGATAAATACATTACAGTTTAATCACATTTCTTACCATTCTGTTAGTATTTTGATTTTCTTCATCTCACGTTGATCGAAACAGTGTGCCCACCCTTGCTTCACCAAGTAATCCCCGAAAACGGAAATGTTTATTTCTAGAGTATTCCACTGCAGCACGGCCACACTCCGAATTTTCTTCCAAGCGTGGCGGCCATAGTAAGCTGTTGAAAAGTACTTGTAAATTAAAATTATTGTATAAAGATTAGCTCTCGAGGAACGTAGTTGCAAATATCCGTTATTGCTTTAGGCACACAACACGAAGAAAAGGTAAGAGGCGTTGGGATATTTTCAAGTGATTTTGCACATTTTCCTTCTCATTTTCGTGCGCGTGTATGCATGTGTGTGTGTGTGTATTTGGTAGACACTTCCTTTTTGCTCTGTTCTTTTTTCTCTCGTTAAGTAATCAGCGATAATTGTTTTTTTGCCAGATGCGCTTTTGGTTTTTGGGTTTTGTAAAATCGATGGCTCTCGGCCAATGCTTCCCTTTTCTTTCTCCTATTTTGCTTTTGTTCAATAGTTCTGACGCAGCGTCTTGCGCGGCACATGTTGGTACCTACACAGACACACACTGCCTGCCTGTATGTGAAGGTGTGTACATGTTAACTTTCTTTGGCAAAAAAATATGATTGGCTCGTCTGTGACTTGCGAAAACGTGGTACTTTAATGTGCACCAGCTCTCTTTAATTCACTTAAAAATTTTCAAGTGAATGCCCTTTCCCCTTTGTCCGATTTTCTTTTAGTTGTATGGTTTTTCATTATCGCTCTCTCTGCTTTACGGTCGCCGTTCGCAACCAGGGCTGCGTCGAGCTGACGAAATTTTCTAGAAACTCTCTGTATGTGTGCGTGTGCGAAAGAGAGGGGTTGCGGCAAGGGGGCAGAGAGCGTCAGCTGCTCGAAGTGTATTGAAATGGGCAAAAAAAAAGTTCTAGAAATTGTCTAGAAAAACGGCGCAGTTATTTTCGCATACACATGGCGGCGGGCTGACCTTGAAACCCGGGCTCTAGCTTCCGGCATTGGCGCCCCTTCCCACGCCCTCACCTGCACTGGCAGAAAATAGGCCTAAAAACGAGAATGATCGAGAAATCGCGATCAATGTGACGTGAGGATTGGGAGAAAAAAGATTTTGAAAATCTCTGGATACATATCAATAGAATGAGTTATCTATAAAAGTATACTTAAATATGCACACTGCACTATTTCTTAGTCATAATTTTATAGATTTTATTGCAATGATAATCTTTTTGGTTCTTGGAAACAAACAAAAAACTATCTGACATTTATTGAAACCAAAATCCATGTTTATTGTTAACAAACTCTAAAATCTTTTATTTGTATATAAATGTTGATATTTTGCCTTAATTTTAAGTTGTATCTGAACTCTCTGCGATACAAGAAAATAAATTAAATATCTTTAAAATCCTAGATTCTATCTTTAAAAAACTCCATTCATTATCAGCAAGTAGGCATTGAATTATTTTTCAAAGATGTTTTCGACTTAAATGTTCAGTTAGCTCTTTGTAAATTTTCCATATTCTACTAGTCGTAAAATAAACAAGTATTTCGAAATCTTTTTACAAGTCACTAAAAAGTAGTATTTAACAAATCAAGAATATATCTTTCTGGTAACCTACATAACTCTCTTCCTGGCATTCAGTTTGGTTATTTACCTTTTTTTTCTTTCGTTTGCTTGCAGTAAACAGTTTACAAAATGGTCAAGGAAACCGGCTACTACGATCTGCTTGGCGTAAAGCCGAATGCCACGCCTGATGAGCTGAAGAAGGCCTACCGGAAGCTGGCCCTCAAGTACCATCCCGACAAGAACCCCAATGAGGGCGAGAAATTTAAGGCCATCTCGCAGGCGTACGAGGTGCTGTCCGATGCGGACAAACGCCAGGTGTACGACGACGGTGGCGAGGCGGCCATCAAGAAGGGAGGTGCCGATTCCGGTGACTTCCGCAATCCAATGGACTTCTTTGAGAAGTTCTTTGGCGCCGGCTTCGGCGGCGGCGGCGGTGGTCGGCGACGCGAGAGACGCGGCAAGGATGTGGTGCATCAGATGTCCGTGCAGCTGGACGAGCTGTACAATGGCGCCACCCGGAAGCTGCAGCTGCAAAAGAACGTTATCTGCGACAAGTGCGAGGGACGCGGTGGCAAGAAGGGAAGCATCGAGAAGTGCATGCAGTGCAGGGGCAACGGTGTGGAGACCCGTGTCCAGCAGATTGCCCCCGGCATCATGCAGCACATCGAGCAGGTGTGCCGCAAGTGTGCGGGAACTGGTGAGACCATCCAGGAGAAGGATCGCTGCAAGAACTGCAATGGTCGGAAAACGGTGAGGGAACGCAAGGTACTCGAGGTGCACATCGAGAAGGGAATGCGGGATGGACAGAAGATCGTGTTCACGGGCGAGGGCGATCATGAACCGGAATCTCAGCCGGGTGATATTATTATTTTGCTGGACGAGAAGGAGCACTCGACCTTCGCGCATGCCGGCCAGGATCTGATGATGAAGATGCCACTGCAGCTGGTTGAGGCTCTGTGCGGATTCCAGCGCATCGTCAAAACCCTGGACGATCGCGATCTTATCGTTTCCACCCAGCCCGGAGAAGTCATTAGGCACGAGATGACCAAGTGCATTGCCGAGGAGGGCATGCCAATCTTCAAGAATCCCATGGAGAAGGGCACACTGATCATTCAGTTCGAGGTGATCTTCCCGGAGGTGATGAATCCGTCTGTGGTGCCCACGCTCAAACAGTGCCTGCCGCCGGCGCCGGAGGTTGACATTCCAATTGATGCAGAGCAGACGGTTTTGGTGAGTTGGAATAATATAATAATATTAATAACTTTCTCTCTAATGCATGCGTTCCTTTCTGTTTTTGCAGGAGGACTTTGATCCGAAGCAACGCCGCCAGCAACACCAGCGCATGGCCTACGATGAGGACGATGGTGGCTATCAGGATGGCCCCCGTGTCCAGCAGTGCACATCGAGTTAAGCGCCCCCGCTGCGTGTTTGCACCCCGGACAACTCACATCCCTTATAATACACCCAATCAACCAGCAGTAAAAATATGTGTAAACCAGCTCCCGGAACAATGTAACTGCGCTTGCAATGGCCGAAGAACGAACTCCCTAAAGAAGCACCCAAGCAAACACACACTAGGAGATACAACCAATTGAGATCTAACGTTATTTCATGCAAGCTACGATATTTAGGTATAAATCAAAGAACTTATCAGATATATGCACTATGTCTATAACGCGTGGTTGTTCGTAAAACCAATGAGAACATTTTCATTTCGTTTATGTTGAGTTGGATTGTCAAAGAATCAAAAAACGGAAACTGAAACTGAAACTAAACTAAACTGAAACGCAAAATCAGCCGCCACTAGAACCGTATGTAAAGTCCGCGCCAGCGAACGCGTCTAGAAACAAGTTTAAGTTATTTAATTCCAGCATAAATAAAGCGTTAGTTTAAACGGATATAACAAATAAATAATTAATACACAATTTCAACCCAACTGTTGTATATTTATATTCATTCTCCCCTAGCTACCAGATATATTTTTACGCCTGCTTCAGCTATCTGCTAATTTCATTATCGGGTGCACAGTCATGTCATCTGGGGCGTGAATCATATCGCCTAATGCCAATTGGAGATATCTGGTCAACGGCAGACGTAGTGATTAATTTGACTGCCAAGCGTTTCCAGTTTTTATGGGCTATTATTTAAACTGTTATCTGGGATTAAACGAAGATAAATGGTAAATATATAAACAGGGGGGACTTGTACAGTTGATTTACGGAGTAATAAATAAATAGTTCGGTTAATAGTTGATCATTTACTTGGATCATTCGACTCGCATTATACCCTTGCTGGGTAGTATAATTTTAGTCAGAAGTTTGCAACGCAGTGATGGAGTCATTTCCACACTTAAATAGAATATTATATTTTTATGGGGATCAACAGAAGAGTCAATCTAGACATCCTGACATCCTTTAAAAAATGTAGTTGTTACAACATTAATCATTTATAAATTGGTAGCTAAATCTAAAACAAAACAGATTTTAGCCATTTAGGCTTAGTTAGGATCGATTTCCAATTCTGTCACATAATTCAATTAAAAATTTCGGCGTATCGAAATCAGCTTCTGGTCTTTTTTGTAAATTTTCTTTGTTGTGGTATCTAAAATACAAATTTTTAGTCTATTGAATGGTTTTGTATTAAAATAATAGTATATATAGTTTCTCTAATTCCCTTTCCTAATTTCTACTACCTATTCTTAAGAGCTAGAAATTTGTTTTGCAACAGATTAACCTCGGACTTGATTAAAATTAAATTTAAATTTGTACATTTAAGGCAAAAAACGTCTCAGTTTGAACCTCGTTCATTCTCTTACGGTTAAAGATCGAGAGCAGACCTTTCTCTTGAATCAAGAGATGACTGCAAATGATCACGAGCTCTACCTTTTCTTTTAAGTAAAAACCGCCGATTAAAATGTCTTGTAAATTTATTTACAATGTATTTTGTTAATATCTCTACAAAAACCGCTTGTATTTACTACCAACTAATGCGCAAAATTCCTGAGTGCAGCCACAACGCCAGTGCCGTAGATCAGCTTCTCCTCGACCCGCTGCCAGGCAGCCTGCTGCACCTGAGAAACGCCACGCAGCGCCCTCACCAACTCCGGGGACTCCGTCAAGCCCAGGCCGTGGGATCGGAGGAAGACGCTTAGATAGGACTGAGCTAGCTCAAAGTTTAGATTGGTGCCGAACATAAACTCCACGAGCTTGAGGAACTGCAGCATGGCGAGAAGGGTACCACCAGCCTCCGGATGCAGAGACTTGATCTCAAAGTCTATCATCGAGGGTCCCAGTTGGGTGAGGTGCGTCACAGCGGATGGAAAGTCGTAACTGGTTGCAGTTTCCTCTAGCAGCCGTCCGAAGGCGGTTAGGTTGTTTAGCGTGGAAGCCTTTCTGATGCGTGAGCTCTCGTCCTGCTTCTGGCCATTCTCCACATCGAAGCGGAGCTCCAGGCCCGAAACTGTGGGCAGAAAGAATGGAGCCAGCTTGGGGGCCTTTGGCGGTGCCTTGGGTTTGTTGCGTTGCTTTATCAGCTCCAGATCCAGCAGATTCTGCCACCGCGAAGCAGCCAATCCGGACAGTGTTATTAGTTCGTTGGACAGCTGAGTGGGAGTCTCATACTTGGCATCGATAAGCTCGCCGAGTTTTGTTTCATCTTCGTCGTCAATCTCCAGCTCCTGCAAACCGTCCTCCAATTCCATAGCATCGCAGACATTAGTGGGCAATCCCACATAAGGCGCTGGCTCCTTCGGATCGATGGAGCGCAGGGAAATCTGATTGAAGAGCGTACGGTTAGCCCACAGATAAATGCCCAAAAGATTGACATGTGCTGTGGCTAGGAAGTCGCCGTTGGGCGACATGGTTAACGAAACGCAGGGCGCCTCTACTCGGAAATGATCTACCATGTAGGAGGAGGGTATGTCCCACACCTTTATCGTCGAATCCATGGCTGCGGTGATCAGCCAACGGCTGTCCGGACTGAATGTGACATCATTCAGCTTGGCTGTGTGTCCCACAAATTTGCGCACAATCACACGCGTGTGCATGTCCAACACAAACACCTTAAAAGTCTCCAGACCGATGGCCAGCATTGAGCTCTCGCGGTGCTGCCGCATCATGGCCACGCCATCTGCCAGGCGAAGAACCGCCACGGGTTTGTCAACTTTTCCCTTAAAAGTCCAGAACTTGACAAGTCCCTCCGAGCAGCCGGAGACCACGGTCTGGTTTAGATTATCGCTGGCCACGCCGCGCACTGCCTTCTGGTGACCCGGCGAACCGTAGCTGGCACGATGTGCTCCCGACTGGATATTGAAGCGCTCGATGTCGCCTGTGCTATAACCAATGATGACAAAGTTGCCGCAGTGGGTAAGCACCAGACAGGTGGGCTCGCACTGAAAATCGCTGCGGTTCTTGTTCTGGAACTGCTTGGGCACCAGGCGATGCTCGCCCATGCGGTTCTTATCGAACGTCCAGGTGGTGGTCTGAATAATGCCCGCATGGATGGCGGCTATATTGTCCCATTCCTTCTCGCGTGCCGTGTCCGAGGTGAACTCCAGGATGGGCGGCATGGAGAACTTGTCGTACTGGAAGCGGTCTGAAGAATACATCAAATAAAATCAATGGAACTGATATAGTTATATTTAGTAACTCACTCTTCTTTTTGGTCGCCTTTGGGTTATAGGTGGCCCTGCCCATGCTCTTGTTCAGCGACTCGGCGATGGTGGAGAAAACCCTCATGGTGCTATCTTCGCCAGAGGAGAGAATGGATACTCCCGTGTTGCCATGGTATCTAATGCAGAGCGGTGGCTTTGTGTGACCCTCTCTGATCCTCAGTTGCCTCGCTCCCCCGTCTGGCATGTCGAAGACGAACATCTTCATCGAGTTGTCCGGCGAGGTGGTGAAGACCACAGGCTCACTGGGCAGACAAATTGCAGTGGTCACCGACTCCTCATGGGCCTGCAGTTGGCCGGCCAACTTGCGCTCCTCCAGGTTCCAAAAGGCCATGTAACCATTGCTGCAAGCGGACACTAGGATCGGTGGTCCATCCGTACGGAAGGCTAGACTGGTGACCTGTCCCCAGTCCTGCTGGAATCCCATCAGCACCTCGTCAAACTTTAGGTTCAGCAGAACAATGGCACCGTCTCCATGACCCACGGCCACGACGTCCAGAGCGGGAGCCGGTTCGATGCAGGTGATCCTACTCTCGTGGTGGCTCAAGGTGCAGACCACGGTGTTCTTCTTGATGTTCAGGATCTTTATCTGACCCTGCTGGGAGCCCAGCACTATCTTGTTGATATACGTGGGCGGATGGGCCACCGCTGTGATCTGGAACTCCTCGGTGCGGAAAGGCACCTCCAAATAGACATCCTCCGTGGGTATATTCCACACTTTTAGGACATTGTCGCGATCTATGGCAATCAGATTGGAGCCGAAGGGCAGCAGCAGATGAACATCTTTCTGGTGGCCGCGGTACACGTGCCGAATGTGCTTGCCCGCCCGCCAGGCGAATATGCACTTGTTGCTCGCCGTGTACGTGTGCAGGCGATCCGTGGCCAAGGCGGTGATCTCGTCCGGATGCAGGCCACTGACATGTATCAGCCGAAAGTGACTGGCAGTGTACACTTGAAAGGATCGGCCAATGCAAGTGATCAAGAGCGTGTCCCTCCGGCGCTGCACGTAGCGGGTAACGGCCGGAACCTGGTTGCTCACGTAGCCGAGCGCCCTGTTCCGCCGGAAGATGCAGCTGCTCTCCTTGAAGACGGAACGCGGCTCTGTCGCCTCTGGCTTATCATCCGTCGGCAGGTGCGTCATTTTCTTGAAGTTATTTCAATAAATTAACCATTTAACGAATCAAATGTTTACGGTTGAAGCACGTGTGACGCAGTGTGACCAGTGTGGCTTTTTAGTATTGGTGTGTGGCTTTTCCTTCCATGGGAGTAGGTCACACTTTGACATTGGCGTTGCCAGAATGGGCGAGATTAGAAACTGCCAAGCAAACCGTAGAGTGACTTCAGACTGCCTGATACAGAACTCTTATTACCGTTCTAAACAATTTCGAATTTTATTTTAAAAATATTTATTAAACAAAATCGCGCTTTTAAAAACTAACTTTCCCTAAATGTTGAAATATTTAGCCAACTTATACACAGAAAAAATAAAGTAAATAAATTCAAGGAATTTTTTTAATAAAATAATTTGAAATGTAACTCAATTAAAAAGCGCAATGTGTATATCAATATTTTTGTATATTTTCAAATACTTCATATTTATTTCATATTATTTCAGTTTAATACTTTATAGACAATGTTTAAAGTCCTTATAGAATTAATATAAAATAAAAAATCAAACTAAGCCCATAATAAGTACGATATAATACGATAAAAAAAAACTATATAAGAGATCATACTTGTATAAAAAAAAAACATTTAAACTTTTATTTGCTTTTCTAGCACAATATATTTTTAACCATGCTTCTTTTTACAAATAAAAACTCTTGTACACAATATTTAATGTTGCGGTTTTTGTAATTTACATATACACTTATAACGATTAACATATATAATTACACAGTTTTCCGATGAGATATGCATCGCTATTCAGTTTAATGTTGGAGTAAATATTATTTTTATTTAAAGTATAATTACAACTATATGTAGTCTTTCGCTTTCCTCGTAAGTAAACATAAATAATATATATATGCGTTTATTTATTATATAAATAATGAAACACAACATTGCCGTTTTCTTCGTTTTATTTTTCGTCGCCTTCGTTCTGTTCTCTTCTCTTTTTTTTTGTCACTGAAATCCTTACCAGCCCCTAAAAATTTCAGTTTTTTTTTTAACTTAATTGTGGGATGCCTTAGCGATTAGCATGAAAATTGATTGCTGTATGGATAGACATTTATCAAACATTTTATACAAGTTGCGAAAGTGATTAACATTCATTAGTAATTCATAGGATTTTATGTTGCTGCTGATGTTGTTGTTGTTGTCTGTCTGTCTTTCTGTTGTTGTTGCTCCTGTTCTTGAGGTTCGTGCCTGTTGTTGTTGTTTTTTGCTGCAGGTTGAGGAATTGTGAGTGTCTATGTGATTTTCTGGCCTTAGTTTAGGGCATTCATTTCGCCGGAATTGGCCAAAGGATAATCCAGTTCACTCAGACGGGTGGCCGGTCGTCGGGGGCGATTGAACTATAAATTGAATGGAAAGTGAAAAATGAAAAATATTAATTATTGTGAAGTGTAAGTCAAGTGTAAGAAAAAACATAAAAAAATTTACACAATAAAATTAAAAAACTGTATACCATTCTAGGCATAATATTTAAATAATAATAGTATCTTTTTACTCGTGAATATAAATTAAATTTGTTGTTTAAAGTTTTCCTTTTTCCTAATGTTAAATATTTCCCACTGTGTGTGGCTCTTACCCATGATCTCATGATTTTGTAGAGCACCTGACGAGCGGGATAGTCATTAAAGTCGCCCTCGGGCGCTACCGCAACCTGTTCGTTTGGCCCCATCATCGGCAGCAGGCCATTTGGACGGATATAGTCCTGGTCCTGGCCACCGGAGGCTGTTTCACCCATTCCCACACCCGTCCCGGTACCGGATCCGGCGCTAAGGGAACGCTTGCCATGTCCTCCATAGCACACATGTCCGAAGGCCTGGCATCCCTCTGTGGAAAAATGTAAAAGTGAATTAGTTACAAAAAAGTGTTGCTTTTATTTTAAATAAGCATAAAATGTAGAGTTGATAAATTAATAAAAATATTTATTGAGGCTAAAAAAACTTTAATTTAAGAAACTATTTTGTGATAAACAAACAAAAATATCTAGAGGATAAAATAAACGCTATTTTCTGTGATCTCTAATAATACTAAATATGAAACAAAATATAAATACAATTTTAATATTTAAACTAGCTATTAAAGACCTCAAAAATGGGCCTTTTCAGTGTCACAGGCTCAGCACCTAATCGATATTAGGACCTCCCATCCTTTTGCTTTGAATTTCTCCATAGGCATGTGCACCACCCACAATATTTTCGGCCCATTACTGGGAGATAGACCGCTCCTGTGATTCCCTGACTGCCGAAAATCTTTAATCGCTCGCCAAAGCTCAAGAGAGACATCCTCCGATAACCATTTGACCCCCTGACGGTTCAATTTCATTCTGTTTGCTTGTCTGATGCCGTTGTGTGTGAACAAACTTTTGACTTTTTGCTATTTTTGAATTTCCGCCCACACACAGCACGGCGAGCATAAATTTTCCTGTTGCACTCTTGGGAGTTGTCCTTGACATACGCACAATGTAAATGCAGGATGGCAATGGTTTGCTTGGGAGGATTACCCTAAGTTGATGGGTTGCTTTTGTAATCTTTTGGAGTTTTGAAACTGCGGAGTTAGTTGGAGACTTTAAAAGTATAATCTCTGTTTGCATTTAAGCATTTATTTGTCTAAAAGCAAACATTATGAAGATTTGTCATAATTTAATAATAATATAGTACAAAAGTAACTTTCAATGCATGCTTCATGTATGCAAATTCTTTAACTGAATTGAAAGCAGGGTATCTGACTTCTGACTTGCTTTTGTGTCTGCTTAACAACATTTTCCATGTAATCACTTGGGGAGCCCTAAATAAGTTTGCTGGCCATCATCTTAAATGCCGTTTCAAAGGCCATCAAATCAAAAAGTTTCCGTAATTGAAGCAAATGGGAAATCGGATGAAATGGCCACTGAATGCTGCGTATTTGGAAACTTGCATGGGGCTTGACTTTCTATATTAATAATTTTAGCAGATATTTGTAGTTGTCACACACATAGAGTCTGTCCTGCTGAGTTGGTGGCAACTTGCAAGGGAAACGGAAATTGCAACCCTCCATTTTCCCATCTCGATGCTCTTGTTTTTGCCATTTAACTTTTCCGCAGCTGGAAAAACAAAGACGCCCGTGTGGCACATTTGTTTGTCTTGTGTTAAACTGCAACAATTGATGCCGCCTCGATGGGCGTGGATGATGCGGATGTGCGACGCATATGTGCAACGGTTACGACACCCATTTATGGCTTTGTTTTTCAAGCTAAATTTAATGAATATTTCATGGGAGCTTCACCTGAATATTTTCAAGAGAAAAGCTTTAAAAGTATGAGCGCGGGTGTACTTTTATTTTTTATGAAAAGTCTGAAGGAGTTTAATTCATTTTAAAACATATTTCAAGTTCTATATAAGGAAGAAAATACAACTTTTTTGCTATTATTTTAAATTAAATTATTATTTTCAAGCCCTTGGGAAAACCCATTAATTACTTTTCTTATCATTTTAAAACCCCTAAATCATTTCTGTTAAGTTCAAATGCCGGAACTAGACTGATTAAAGCTCTAATCAGTAAATTGTTAAATTTATGAGGCTTTAATTAGTTGACAAAAAATGAAGAATGAGTCTTCACTAATCTATAAATATATTTATAAACTCAAAAATCAACAAAAATTTTACGATTCCTGAGTTTTAATCACTTAATTTTGTACTTACTTTTCGCTTGGCTCTGTTGGGCGGCCAGGACCACGGTGCAGATGACGACCAGCAGTAAAGAAATTGTGGATTTCATGATACCTGCAAGAGAGAGAGAAGTGAAGACAAAAGGGATGAGCACACCTGTTGGATTGCAGAGTCTGAAGTCTGAGTCTGGCATTGACAATGCGAAGGAGTCTTTCCCCGGGGCACGCCACACACTAATTAGGAAATCCGAGCACAGAGCGACGGACGAGTTGAAATCGAATCTGAATCCGAATCCGAAAGTCCACATGCGCTTAAGGAGCTAATCCTGGCAGAAACTTTTGAACTATGATTTATGTAACGCCCCCGCAAACAGACACACACACACAAAGACAATTAGCATGGACTTGAGGGCAAAAGGTGGAAGTTCTGCAAACATTTGTTTATTACGTGCCTGGAATTTCTCATCTTGCGGACATCTTTTCCAAGAATACTCAAAGATAAAAGCTAAAAGTCACTTAATTTTGTGGGGAACCAGCATGAATTTTCTCACTAAATGTTTGGGTTTTGTGTGGGCCAAGGACCGAAATTAAACCTATTAAAATTTGGCAACAGCTGATGTTCTTCTTTAACCCATCAATCATACGACATGTGTGCCGTAATTAAGTTTATTATTAGAAAACGAACCACAAGTCGCGTGTTGCCTTTAAAGTTCAGTTTTTAAAGGGAATATTTATGTAGTTAATTTATTATTTAATCACAAATAACTTTTATTAATCATGAATGATAGCTATATCCTTATGAAAATATTTTAAATATGATATTAAAAATGGCAAATATTTAATAAAATATTTTTCACATCCCTAAAATAACTCACGTGTCTGTCTGACAAGTCTCCTTTCAATTTGTTCATTCGTATTAATGATAACATAAGGTATAACCGTTGATGTCGCCATCAATCATACGCCCCGTGTGCCCGTCTTAGTTTATATTCTAGAACCGAACCCGGTCGCGTGTCAGTTTCAACTGCAGCCTGGAAAAACTCACCTCAATATAGCTGATTAGCTGATCTTTATTTGTGTACAATATATATATATATACGGCAGGTATTTTCTTTGTTTTCAGGGTGCACCAGCACTACACTTTGATTAATTATATATATATTTGTATTATGTTTGCCGTAACCTGGTTACTATATAGAATCACAGATATGATTGGGGCGGATGTGTTTTTTTTTTTGCCAGTTTTTCAGTTTTGATATGGCAAAATTCCACCGACCGAATCCGAATCCCTGAGCGTGATCTCACATTTTCAAGCTCCCGCCAGCGACTGAGACCGATCTGTGCCTCCGCCCCGATCTATATGCCACCTTCGGCATCTCGGCTCTGCGCTTTTTTTTTTGTCTTTGAGCGACCTACTGATAAGCGGCGATCTCTTCCGTAATCTCCACGCAATCCCTGTCACGCGTCTCACTCCCACTCTTATGGGTTTTCCGCCTGCTTTCCTTTTTCCCATTTCCATCCCCTCTCCTCACCCTCCTGGCTATTTTCAGATGCAGGCCGGGCTAAATTTATGGACCAGCCGATAAGTGGAAATTAATATATAAAGCGGACGGGAGCTACCGCTGGAGCTGTAAAAATCATCACAACAAAAACACCCACGCACTGCGAAAACAATAACAGCGTTTTCATGACACGAAAAAAAAAATATAATAATAATAATTATTGTTTACCAAAGCCGCAGGGCGGTGGCAACACTCGACCCTTGGGGCTTATCAATTTTCCCAGCTATTTAGTTGTGATAATAATGCCTTAATGAGCTGTTGCTGCCACATAGTGTCTGTCACTAATACCCGTTCGTGTGGCTTCTAAAAGCCGTAAATTCTGGTTTTCGAAAAATTTCCACAGGTGCTGGGATTCTCTCAATTAATTTATACACGTGACAAATTTATAGATACTGATAAATGGAATAAATCTAAAAAGTAGATCAACCTTTAATCAATCTAAAAAGTAGATCAACCTATAATGTGTCGATATTATCAGCTATTCCCTTTCTTTTTTACATGTTAGAAAATGAGATTTCAAGAGTTATAATTTAAAGAAAAGCATTGCATTAATTTTAACTAAAATAAATTCTAAGCTAAGTAGAGTATATACCTTTAATTTTTTCTAAGTGAATCCCCAATTCAAAGTTCACGATCGGTTTCCGTGTGAAATTCTCTAATCTCCAGCTGATAATTCTAGCAAAAGACAAAGCAAACAGCTGCTAAACAGGTCAGGCAATGGAAGCGTGCCTCTGGCACAAATCGCATTAAATCGAAACAGATTGCTTTCCTCTCAAACAGATTAGCCTGGTTTTGTAAAACAAGGAAAAACAGCGCAGGAAGAAATAAATTAAGGCGGGTCCTTAAGTGAGGTCAAGGCTTTTTGCGGTCTTACGCACTCGAGCCAAGTCGGCAGACAACTCTTCTGAGAGCTAAAAGTTGCTAAATGTTAAGTGTCGCACTGAAAATTGCAGATGGCAGAGTATCTCAATATTAACGACTAATGTAAAGCTTTCGCCTGTGGGAATAACTAGCAAATTTATTTCCTTATTATTGCCACAACTTGGACTTTAAAAAATTTTTATGGCGAATTCAGCTGCTGGCCTCTCATAAAATCTTCTTCCATAATTTTTTCCTAGCTCTGGTTCTTCTCTTTTATTCATTATGCTCATTTTGCTGCATATTTTATTGAATCCTTTATGACTAGACTATATAATTTAATATTATCCCCTTTGGAGGCAATCGCATTTTTGCATGCACAACTCCCATTACAGAGCTCTGAATTCCTAATGAAAAGTGTGCGCTGCGCCGGGAAAAGGAAAAACACTCAAATCAAGTTTAAGTTAAAGTTTTTCCCAACAGCAACAAGTTGCGTCTTTCGCTGCGTCCGTTTTCCCCTGCCAAGGATATAATGCCTGATTTATACAGCTGCTCGCAGGAATGTGTTGACTTTTAGTATCTTCAACTTTGGAGGCGGAAAATGAGCAGTTTTGCGGTGACTTGAAGTCTCAACTTTGGCAGCAGGGGGAAGGCACACGATGGCCTGCAGCCATTTAGTGGGAGTTATCAAAAATAAATCAAAGCGGAAGATGAGGCATTCGAAAGCCACACCACCCACTCCGGGCCGGGAGTCTTCATAATTATGGCTGCTAATCTAATTCGATTCAATTAGATTAGACAAATAAACAAAAACGGTCGAGGCCCAAAACAGGACCTCAGGGGCATTGGCAAATTAATTGCCAACAAGTGTAAGCCAAACCACCGGGGAAGTTGCTTTAATCGTTATCGAAGGAAGTTATAGCGTCGAATTTTTGAGGTATTTTGTAATTACAAATTTATATGATGGATGCTTTCAAATTATGGGTTTATTGTTTGCATGATATTCTGAATATTTTTAAATTTATCATTATTATTAGAACCTTGAATTTTTGATTCAACTTTTTAAATAAGAGCTTTTATATTTTCTGATTTGTAAAATCTAAAACACTTTAAATAATGAATTATATTTCATACAGAAATTTTTAGTTCGGCTTATAAAAAAGACTTAATTGCTTCGAATTTAAGTTTGTTACTTCAAATTAATTTAGAATATTTTTTAATACTTTCCAGTAATACTTTCTCTTTAAATTATTTATAGGGCTTTTTTGCGAAAAGTATAAAGCCATTGAATTTGACGTTTTATACAAATATTTTCTTGAAATAAAAAACTTTTCAAAATACTTGTAATAATACCTAAGGGAGTGACTGTAAAATGGAGCTTACTTTTTCTTTAGAAGATTTTCTTTTCAATATTTTGTTACAATAAAAACTTGTAATTTTAGAAAACATATAATTATAAAAAAGTTTTTAGTTTCTACTCCTGAGTTATTTTAAAAAATCAACTACCTTCCAGAGCCAAAATAATAACAAGAAACTATCATTAAAAGTTACAAAATCCCACTTGTAATTGAAATATATAATTAGCATTTCTAAATATATAATAAGAAATCCTACAATTCGTTTACACATTTCTATATTAATTTATTAATTCCTTTACAGTAACTTCACTTAAAAACTGACTACCTCCTAGATCATGCAATTTAAAAAATCGCTTCTAACAAAAACTCACCCATTACAGTTTAAGGACTCGTGGGACGTTAACACAATCTAATTTCACAGCCTCTATCGGGCGACACCTACTTTCACTTGACTGGTAAACTGCTGGGGCAAAAGAAGTGTCCTTGTCTGTCGTCCTGGTCCTCGTCCTCGTCCTTGCCGGATGGTTTCGCTGATGCTGCCGCTGCTGCTGCTGTTCGACTGCAAGCCGGAGTTCTTTTGGTGCTGCCAAAGGCGTGTAGGCCAGCTTTATAGCTGCTCCTGCAGCACCTGGGGCCTGCTTCTGTGTGCGTGTGTGTGTGTGGGCCGGCGGACGGCAGCCAATCAGAGGCGAGCCGAGTGCCGAGCGAGGGACACGAAGCGCTTTTGCCTAGAAGCATGCTACGATATTTTCGGTTAGCTCTTGTGCGTGGGCCGCTCGCTGTGAGTTGCCTCGCGAAACGTCAAATTTAACCAACGCGTCCAGATTTATTTGTTCGCCCGCGGATGTGAATGAATTGCCATCATTGGTAGCCATCCAGAGTGCCACGAGTGCCACGTTACCTGCTGACGTATGTAGTTGCCGAAATTGAAAGGGGGACCCAGTGCACTCTGCCCCCGCGACGAAAACCATGGCCCGAAAAGTGCTTAGCACTTAATTGATCCACAATTCAATTGAATGATTCCCCAAGCGGTGTCCTTTTGGACTCCCTTTGACTGTCTTTTGATTGGGTTTGAATTTATAATTTATATCTATTAGTTTGACTATTTTAGGGCTTTTGTGGACTTGAAAAAATTAATTAATATATTCATTAATATATTGGACTTGAAAATTAATTTATTAATTAATTCAAAAGGGGCAAACTATTATTCAATTGACAACAAACACTTAAGTCTTTGTAATTAAACTATGAAGTACTATGACAATATAAATAAATAACTATTATGGGACTATAATAATAGTTTTAAAAGCGACAACTTTTGAAAAAGAGAATATATTATGTATTTTAGATTTAATTTATGCTTTTTTTTGCAAGTTCTCCGTTGTATAAAAAACATAATTTCTATACTTTCCATATCTATATTATTCCATATAGAGTTTTTTTTTATTATAATATGTTCATTAATTTTTCAAGAACTTATGTATTTCCTCATGACTGTTAATTAAACATTATACACTTCTATAGTTCTTGAAAATTAGTATACACATATATTTATATTATATTATATTTCAGTTAAAAATTTTTTAGAAAATATATGTGTCTTTTTTTTATTATTTAGAAGGAATTTTCCAGAATATAAATAAATTAAATTCATTTAAGATTTAATTGTTTCCTTGCTCAGCAGTTGTTAAGTCAGGTTAAAATATCAGCCCCTCAGCTAAAATTGAATTTTAATACATTTCTAGATTACAAATCTTCCATAGTCGAAGGTCCGATTTCCGCTTAAATCAGCATTTGTTTAAAAATTATTGTTTCCAATAGCTTGTATCAAAATATTATGATTTCCCAAGGTAATCTTCATTTTGTTGTTTACCAGAATTCATAAATCATATTTGGTGATTTCCCCGTAGCTCTTAATCTGTAAAATCAATCCCTAAATATCACTTAGATCGAGCAAATTGATATTTAGTTGGATTATATTTCAACAGCGCTACAAATTGATTCGCTAATGAGTTGTTTACAACAATTGCCACCTCCGCCCCCCGATGCCATGTCCATCTGGTGTAATCTGTCCGGTTGCATGCGATTGCTAGAGTCCCGGGATTGGGCTGTTGCTACAGTGAATATATATATATATAGTATATACCCCTGATCCGCCCACTGCTGCCACACCCGCATCAATAGGTTATCGCCAATACACCTATATCGCACCAAAAACAAATTAGCCGATAACCAGCTGACGGTGCTCAACCGCTTCGCGATCAAAATATTTGACAACAAACACATGAGTCCCGGCTCAGATCCCACAATTTGATGAGATTGCCACCGATGCTCATCTGTCATCTGGCTGTTGGGGAAAGCTGGCTATCAACTGCATCTGGAAGCACTGAAAAAAGTTTGCTTAAAAGGGTTTTGATTGGGGAGATCAGAGATTATATTGCATTATAATT
Source organism: Drosophila punjabiensis (assembly GCA_008042585.1). Classification (NCBI taxonomy): domain Eukaryota; kingdom Metazoa; phylum Arthropoda; class Insecta; order Diptera; family Drosophilidae; genus Drosophila; species Drosophila punjabiensis. Next base: position 114,340 of record VNJR01005250.1, read on the forward strand.
GTCTAAACGAATTTTTAGACAATTGAAAAATATAAAGAATATATACAATTGTGAAGATTTGAAATATTATAAAAGGTTAATTTAAACCATAAAGGAGTTTCAGATTAAATGATAGGATGATAGGGAATAGTTATAGATTTACCATATTGTGGTGAGTTATTTTTACTAATAGATAATTTTTATAATTAAAACATATTAAAAAATACTGATAAAATATTTAAAGCAATTCTGTTTCGTAATAAATATGAGTACAAATTAAAAATACAAACTACTTCCATCCATTTTTTATTAAATACTTTTAGTACCTCAGATTAAAAACACTTTTGTTTACTTTTAGGCGCAATAATGACTTAACTTTCATTTTAAATGAGTTTTTTCCGGGTTCAAATCTCAGTCTATTGCAAAAATATTTAATAAATATTTAAATGCTTTGTTTTCAAAGTATTTTTCTCTTATATATTAAATATGTAGTTAATGCACGTAGTATAATTATATTTATATTTATAAAAAATTGTATAAAGAAAGTTCTTTGTGAATTTTGTACACAATACTTACCCACTTTCCAAAAAACAATCAACTGTATATTTCATATTTTATTATATAGATTTTATTAAATTGTTACATTTAGACCAGCTTTTGGCAAAACTAATTTGATCTCTGATATTCTGGACAATTGGACGGCTTGGCTTTCAATTGGCCTAAAAACAAACCAACAAAAGGTGAAAGAGCATAAACAAAAGGCATAAACGATTGAGATTCCCGATTGCACAGAGGTCTGGCTGAGTTTAAAGTTGAAGTTGGGTGTGTGTTTGGGGGAGATAGCAGAGTTGACAGCTTAGTGGAAGAGGCGGATGATAGACCAAAGACCCAGCAGGGAGCCAAGGATGGCGCTTACGCTGGTCATGGAGGCGGCTCCATTGTGGGCGGCACAGATGCGCGGCTGTGGGGCAGACACATACTTGCAGAGAGTGCCCACAAAGTTCACCTGGGCGCGGTCATTGACACTCTTCTCAAATTGCTAAAAAAAAAAGAAAAAGATATAAAAATATTTAAATTCTTTAAGTAGACTCAATGTAACCCCTTCTCACCTCGTTGAACAGAATGGTGGGCACGCTGGTCAATGGCTCCTTGAGCCGCTGGGTGGTCTCTCCGGCCTTGCGGAGCAGGATGCTGCCCTCGGTGGTGTTGGCACAGGTCTTGATGTTCTCCCAGTTGTTGATGTGGTTCTCCTGGGCACAACGCTGGCCGGGATAGACATTGTCCGGGAAGTTCTTGCCGGCCTTCATCAGGCAGTTGATGAAGTCGATGGTCAGGGTCTCGCGCGTATACTCAACCTGGTACGAGTTGGCCTGGATGTGCTCGATGGCACAGGCGTGCACCTTGTTGCCATAGCACTCATTGGGTCCATGGTGGCAGGTGAAGGTCACCTCAGAGCCCTGGGTGAAGAACTGCAAAAAAGAGAACGAAGCAAATGAGCCATTGTCCAGGAGTAAGAGGTCTGGCCCACACTTACCTGAGACTTTCCGAAAGGCACCAAGGTAAGGTCCACCACATCACGCAGCTCTCCCCTGACCGCTGGATAGAGTTGCTCCGTAATGAACTTGGCGCTGTCCGGGCACAGGGACTCGTAGTACACGGCAATGGGTACCTGAATGATATTTTTTAAATAAATTTAAACAAAGAATTAAATTTCTACTGGAATATTTCTACTAAAATATAGCTTAAACTTACTATAATATATTTATTTTAATTATAAATATACAAAAGGTATCTTGCTTCATTTCTTTCGGTGCATAAAATTGCTACACTTGTTCAAAGGTCTGATTGAGGGGGATGCCTTCCGTGATTTGCATTTTTCGAGAGTGCAGCCAAGCCAAGCCATGCAAATCACATGCGGCTGAATGGACCGGGTCCAAATATTGTTACTCTTTTGTTTATCAATTGGGGACAACAACTGGCACATGCTCCAGTTGATGAGCCAAAATATTGATGAACTTGAACCCGGCATGCGTATGAGAGTGATAGATAAGGAAAATAAATATCAGGAGGTGATTCCAAAAGTGCATTTAATACGTTTTGATTACAGCAAATAAAATTCATCATTTATTAACTTGCTTGCATCAATTCTATTAATAATTAATTGATCGAAAAAAAGTATGAAACAATTCAAACGAAGTCTTAAGTTAAATAATTAATCGTTTGAATTATTAATCGTACAAAAGTCAACGTTTAAGTAGACTTTCTGTCACAAGGCATTTAATAGTTTAACATAATTCCGTATAATTCGGAATTCACAATTCATTCAATAGTTTAACATAATTCCTTATAATTGGGGCGTGTTTGGCATGTGACTCATGTATTTTTATAGGCATATGGATTTACCCATTCAAAATACATTATAAACATGTGGTTTGAAGTGAGATTATTTTTGTATACTCCCCCAATATATAATAGTTTTCAAAGCGTTTAACGTTGTCAGCTATTTGTGAGCCATTTCAAATATTGCTGATCTCAGTAAACAATTATTTTCTTCGCTGACTTCCTCTATGAAATATATTTTTCTACTTGGTACAGTCCCACTTAAAAAACCGTTGAACTAATTAAATCTTAAGATCTTAATCATCTTAGTTAAATATGTAATTAACTTTCATGTTTAAGTTAATAGGCTACATTAGTTTCAGATGACTTAAAAATGTTGAACAAAACTACAAACATTTATAATTTTCTGTCCCCGAACAAACACTCATTTATTGCAATTTATTTGTAATTTTTTGTTTGATTATAATAAACTCAAATAAAAACTGATTACAGATGAATCTCCACAAATTGCTGTGAGCCTTAACCGATAAAATAACTATTTATTCTAATAGTTATTTTTTTACAACTCGTGACTGATGCGCAATTGGTTTAACAATGGCAGTCAAAATGGCAATGGAAAAAATAACAGAACAAAAAAAGAAAATAATCACAAATGCTCACGAGTATATACACACAAATGCAAATTGTTTATTTGCTGGAGTTGAAGTTATATAAAGGTCGCTGACGCACCGCTGAAAGAACCCACCGTTCTTACCGATCTGAACAACAACAGAAGCTTCAACAGGTAAATATATAGGTACACAGAGAGAAATTTATTAATCTGAATGGACTATTAAATTAGCTTAGAAATTCTTAACTTATCTGGGAAATATCTCCATATATTAAAAGATAACATTTAATACATTTTTTTGTAGAAGGAAATATTTGCCAAACATAAAACAATTTATATAATATTGTAGTTACCCTTTTCAAATTCTTACTGTGTTTAACTTATCCTTTTTTGTGTAGAAAATATTTGTCATAAATAAAACAATTTATAAAATATTGTAGTCACCTTTTTTTAAATTCTTACTTAATGGAAAATATATACCAGCGGCTGTTCTAGCCAACTTATTGTGCTAATATTAAACTTCATTACGATAATAAAAAGCCTAACTAATTAAAAGTAATAAATCCGAAAAGCTAAGCTAATTAATTAAGCTACTAAAGGTCGAAAAATATCCAAAAACAAGCAGAGATTAAACAAAGACTACTTTGGTCCCTAGATTAACCCAATTAAGAGGTCGAAACATTTTGGAAATTAACCCAATTTATTCTGTGTGTACAATGGAGTTGCAGTTGGGCTGCCGGCTCACCGCCGCTTGGCTGCTCTGTGAGAAATGGAAACTGGTCTCGGGAACCGGTTTGCCGGAGACGGAGACCCAAACGAAAACAACAACAGAGCAGGGCAACAGGGCGCTCGGTGGCTTATTTACAGTGTCAATTATGCTCGATTCTCTACGCTCTATGCTTTTCCCGCTGCGGCATTTTCCAAGCTAGAGCGGTCGTTCAACTCGTGAAATGCCACTTGTTGCTGCCACGAAAAGGGTGCAGCTTTTCCTAAGCGAATTATTCATTATTTTTTTTTTTTGCGCCTAAGCACGTCTTCACCTACATAGTATAACTGCTTTTCTGCGGCCCTGACACGCTTGCCTCGGTTGTGTAATGATTTTTATTTAGCCAGGCAATTTTGCAGCTTTTTTTCGTTCGTCTTTGTATTAGTTATTTTTTTGCCGGACAAAAACTCACCTTAGCAGCGCCGTAGACTGCGGCGAACAGGCAGCTCATCAGGAGGCACACGGCGGCGATTTTGTGACTCATTTTCTGGCTTCTTGTTATTCTGGAAACTAATTTTTTTTCCTTAATTATTATTCCTTCGGTGTGCTTTCGAGCGACTGTCGCGTTGTGAGCGGTCCGGTGTCTAAGCGCGAACTGTTGTTTGCTGCGGAAAAAAAGAGAGCTTGACGCTGACGCTGAGCGCGGTGTCGAAGCCAGAGACAGAGACAGAGCTGCATGCATAATTTGGGCTGGGCTTCGTTTTTATCGTATACACATCGATAATACAAGCTCTCGATCGTTGATATTAGGATGATAACTTACTATATAACTTCTTTAGTTAAGGTGCAACCAAATTTTAACTAAGTATTTAATATAAATAAACAAAAATAGCTCAGGTAGAAAAAAAAAACAATTGATATTTGATGAGATGTATAAAGACATCCAAAAACTTCTAGTAAAATATCTAAGAACAAAATATATTTTTGTTCATTAATAATTTCTATATTTATTTCTATTATTATGCAAGTATATATAAGGCAATGTCATAGTAAAACAGTTTGTTGTCTTGTAAATAGATTTACATTTTGATAAAAACAAAATTCGCAAAAGAAAATTGTCTTAAATTGATCTGCACTATAAAAGGAATGGAAATTGAAAGTCCTGATTTCTTTTTCAATCGAATTTTACACAATTTAAAATAGAATTTACTAAAATAAACCAATATACAATACATTCTTAGTGAAAATGGAATCAGAAAGAGTTCTACTGAACATTTTCTAAAGGTTTAAAATGCATCTCTTTAACGGATTTATAATATTATATTTCAATACTCTAAAATGCACAATTCTCTCCCATTTAATTATATAAAATAAATTATTGTTCATTTCATACAATTTCCGTAGCCACCAAAACCAAAGTCTCAACATATTCGTGTCTTACAAACTTTTGCCACCTGGGGAAATCAACCCTTACATGGTTCACCTACACAACAGCAACAACAAAAACACGGTCTTTAGTACATTTGCGTAACTTTTTATAAATAATGGAATTACAGATTAACATGCACAAGTCCTGGGGAGGCTTGAGCCTCCCACCTCAGTCGCGAAACTTAAATCCCTTGGATATCAAATCCTTGCGTGCCTCCAGAATCTCCGCCTGCAGCTCCTTGGCGGCCTCGGGACAGTCGTTGAAGGTAAATGTCCGATAAAGGACAGTCCACACCGAAAAGATCTGCATTTGGGTGATGATAATAAAGGTAATTAAACAGAGTTATTGTTATCTATATATTTCCATTGAACTTACGCCGAAAATCACGAGTAGCAGCAAGGGAAGCAGTTGAATGTGCAGGAAGTACTTGGTTGTAAACTGAGTTTGCACTGTTCCCAAGACTATGGCCAGATAGGGCACCGCAAAGAGTGAGGCGTAGAAGAGCCAGCGTTGCAGGTTCGTCATATTTAATGTGATTTTAAGGTAAATAAAACAAAATCCAAAATAAGGAAATACACGTAAACAGACAAGCAGTGTGACCGTACTTGCGCCGGGTGAAATATACCACAGAGATGTAAGAAGTATACTGAAAGTACCAAAAAGAGTGCCATAGCTGGCAGCTTTGCAGGGCTAGCAAAATATTTTATTTTGAAAATTTAAAACATGGGAAACAGATTTTAAAGTTTATTAATCAAATATAATAATAATTAAACAATATTGCTTTCATGTTCATTTATTTTAATTCTAATTTAAGAACTTTTTGCAGTATTGACACTAAATTTTCGCACAAAAGAGGAAACTCTTTTAAATATTTTAAATTAAGCTTATTTTTAATAATTTTAAGCCTAAGCTACTGCTTTTGCGGGCATAGTTTCAGTGACGCCCACTGTACAGGGCGTATTGGCAAGAAGGTCAGCCGTGCGGCAGCCAACAATTTGGAACTTGACCTCGTTCTCCGGCAGAGCAGCGCCCACAAAGAGTTTCGGCTCACTGCTCAGGGCCCAGAGTTCCTCCTCTCCCTGGGAATTCCGGTTGATCTTAAGGCCCGTGACGAACTTGATCTTGTGCGGATTATAGGCCACCACTCGGAGGTCGTCCGCTGTATAATTGGAGCTCTCCTCCCACTTGATGATTGCCCCGAGGCTAATGAGGCTGCAGAAGAGATTGCCCGACTGATCCATTACCTCGGATTCGCATTGGATACCCCGAGTGCCCAGGATGCGGAAATGAAGGTCCAGCGAAGTACTGGCATTGGGCGACTTCCACAAGGTTTCGTTGTTGATGACGTCCAGGGACACTTTAACCTCATTGAAGGCATTCAATGTGTGGAAGTACAGGAACCGATCCTCTTCTTCGCTGGGACTCAGGCTCACGGTAAATATTCCTGCCTGAGAGCTACCAGATCGAGCCATTCTCGCAAACGCCAAAGGTCTCATGGACTCGTGCTCTATGCGCCAGGATCTGCCGGTCAAGGAGTCGAACACAATGAGGCCATAGCCCCAGGCATCGGCTATATAAGCCTTGCCGCCCACGCATCTATTGGGTGTGCCGCTCTCCACCAGATCCACCACCAAAGCGGTGAAGATGGAGACGCTGGGGGTGTAGGTATTCGGCGGCAGTGAGTGCCTTTGAATAAGCTCGTCCCTGACCAAGTCAAAGGTCAGAACCTGCGGCGGACATAACTGCAGGGAATTGACCTGACCGGAGTCGACCACCCAGAGTCGCCAGCACTGGTCGATCTGTGGGGGAAATATTTAGGAAAATATAACAAATTTTATAATCCTCAGAGAATTCTGGATCTTCCTTAATAAGGATTCTCTAAATAAACTGGCACTCACATAAGTCCTGATGGCCGACGTAATCCCTGAGCAATTATTTGGCGGAACATGCCAATCTCTATTAGGATACGGCTCCAGTCTGGGATTCTCCACGACCTCGTTGTCATCTGCAACCACGGTGGCCAGTGTGAAGGGTGTGGCCATTCCCAGGCGAGGTATCGTGAGGAAGGTGCGATGCCTGCCCTCATCTCCATACTCAATGTCCACGTCCACTGGTAGGAAGCGATTGCCCAAAGCCTGATCATCGCCCAGACTTAGGTTTGTCCACTTGTGGAGAGTGTGCAGCTCCTTGAGGGTCAGCTTCTGGGCCTGCACAGCACAGAGCAAGCTGAAAAGGATCACGATCATGCCACCAAGTGAGGATGTACCGAGTGATAGATCCATACTGTTCAAACGATTGCCGAAGACTGAAGAGATGAACAGGTAGGCGCGATAGAGGTGTTAGCCTTTGGTCCAGACTGCACTCGAAAAATTGAATCTTATTTTAAAAGAATTAAATGAGGTAAGGTAGAATTTACAGAATAAATATTAAGTATAAATAAACAAACAGAGGACACTAAAAAGTCATAATTTCTTTGTTTTTTTATTGCAAATATTTGAAATCTTAAATCCTAATCAATCTTATATTAACTTTATTTTACTGAATTTTAAGAGTTTAGCATTTCTCCGAGTGTAATTGACCAGCGGTCTCTTAGGCAAAGGTCGTGTACCTGTGGCGACCAAACAAACACTTTCGAATAGTTCAAAGATTTATGGATGGACATCTTTTATGGCCGCTTAAATGGTGTTTGCACTCTCAGATCTCGAGGGTCTCCGGTCTAGTCTCTATAGAGTCTCGGATATCGGATCTAAAAGCAGCCCCGCCCCTGCAGCAGGTCGTCAACGTCGCATCGCAGTACCCGATAATTGATCTCGGTATAGTCTATAGTTCCGGCAAAGATCTTCTGCAGGCGATCCGACAGCAGCCACAGTTCCTCGCGCCCATCACTGGGTCTTCGCACGATCTTCATGCCGCTCACAAACTGCAGGGTATCCGGATTTAGGGCCAATAGCTGGACATTTTCGCGAGTGTAGGACCTGCGTATGTCCCAGGCGAAGATGCCGATGGGTTCTAGGAAGCCGCAGAACCAGAATCCCTGCCGGCTAATGGCATGCGAAGCGCACTGAACTCCCCGCCTGCCCAGAGTCACGAACTCCGATAGAGAGGCACTCAGGCCCGCCCTCCAGTTTGTGGCATTGTTTAGTACATCCAGGGGAATGGCCACCTCAAGGTCGTTGGAGAGGGCATGGAAAACCAAGTGGCGTCGCAGTCCCAGTCCCAGAGGAGTCACCGACAAGGCCAGGGGTCCATCGAGCAGCTCGAAACTTTCGCCTGCCACTGTGTGGGTACCAAATCTTGCATCCGGATAGGTGAACTTGTTCTCAATGCGCCACGACTGCTGGCCTGCCACATCGTACACCACTATGGCCTTGCTGGTGGGATCCGCCAGGTAGGCAAACACATCCTTGCACTGACCTCCTGGCGGCGGATCTCGAATGTCTGCGAATATGTTCACAAACCTACTGACCTTCGCCTTGTAGGAGGCTTCTGGCAGACGGTAGCGATGAATCAACTGATTGGTGGCCAAATCAAAGACCACCACCTGAGGTGCACAGTGCTGCACAAACTCTATTTCTCCACTGTCCAAAATCCACATCTGTCCACAGGCATCGATGTGGACACGATAGACGGATGTCAAGCCATCACAGTTGCCGCCGTGGCTACTGTGCCATTGGTAGCTGGGATAGGCCTGGAGTACCGTGCCATTCTCCCCCTGGATATCCGTGATGTAAGCCAGGGAATAGGGAACACCTTGTCCAAAGCGTGGTGATGTCACAAAGAGACGAGGTCGATCGCCATTTGCTGAAATGTCAAAGAATTGATGCTTAATTATAATCTCGATAAAAACAGGAATTTAAAGTTAAACCGAGTGTTTGCTAAATGCCTTGAGATGAGCTTTGAATCTATATATTATTCTTCAAGAATCAAGATAATAAAGCACATACTTAATAGATCTTTAAATATCAACAAGATGTATCAGAAATGTTATTACAAAATTAACTAAAAAAGTTAATTAATCCGATTAGGAAAGAATAAAAATCTACACAAAAACAATGACTATCAAGAAATTATCAATATGAATTTTCTGATTTAATCTTTAATTTCGGTGACTCCCCTAACAATGTTTGTTGTGTACTTACGTGGGTAATATACATCAATATCGATGGGTATGGGACTGCCCGGATTATAGCGACCATTTCGCAGCACCTCCTGACGTTCCTGTTCGCTGGGAAAACCATACTGAAGATTCTTCCATTCGTAAACCCTTTGCAGCTCCTTGTATTCCGAGGGGAACTTAAACTCATTGTGATTATGCTTTGGTTTATTAACATTATAGTGATACTGGGCCAGGCAAAGGCTTTGTAAGGTTAACCATAATACAAAATGTAGAATTAGCCTGTAACGAGTTCCGATTAATCAAGGTAACCAAAAATAAATGCTGCCTCACATTTTCAGGTTTTGTTCGTTGAATCCAGAGTGATCCTTACTCGAGGGCTCTTGCCATTATACTGAACCATCAGACGCCGAAAAAAGCGTAAACATTGTGAAATAGCAAAAACAAAATTCAATGGATGTATCACAACTGGTTTTTAAAATGTATATATTGTTTAAGTTGGTTGTTTTTGCTCTTCTAGAGCTTCATCTCTCGATATGTCATGCTCTATCAGAGAGTTCTTTAAATGTGTGGTTAAGTTTGTGGTGATAAGGAGATGAAAGGAAATAATATGTTAATTTATTTGTCACTTAATATTGATTAAAATTCAATAGAGCAATAATTAGTTAGAATGTCAATTTCATTATATAAATGTTACTAACTTAGTTGGACCCTGAAAAAGAGTTAGTGTATCTTTGATTCTGGGAATTTTGTTAATTAATGGGCTTAAACTATATACATAACTAAATAGAGTTCAAAAACCACGAAAGTGTTGATTTAATGTATTGACATTGAAAATAACATGGACAGTTTGTTATCAGCCTTATAAATATCCATTCGCTTATAAATAATCCAATGGGTTAATTGGTTCAACAAAATTCAGACTAACGATGCTGGTAGTTTCCATGCAAATTTAGGATAAAGTTTCGCTATCACTTCGAGAAATATTATTCGGATAATTTATATATACAAAAAATGGGGAATACATAAAGTTAATATAACAAAGAAAAACTTTAACATTTCAAATATTTAAGGTTTTTCTTAAGTGCTTACATAAACTTGCTACCTAAATTATGAATATTTTTAGCAAGATCTTTATTTGAAAGCCTCATTTGTTAAATATTATATTAAAATTACTAGTATTAATATGTAAAAACTAAGATGCAGTCAAAACTATTACCAGTTTGTTTGCTAACTTTTAATCGCTAATAAATAAACCATTGAGTGTTTATAGCCACCGTTAGATTCGGTTTTAATATGCAAATTACCTAGATGAAGGCGCACGCCACTAAGAATTAAACCGCAAGCCAGAAAAAATGAAGAAATCAAGTCATTAAATGCAGAAAAAACTAGTTGGTCTGTCATTTCATGGCTCATTAATGTCACAGCCGAGAGCAGAGCAGCGTCGTCGTCGGTAAGTTGGCTTAATTTGATTAATTAATCAAAAGGCATTTTGTCCATTGAGACATTCTGTCCGCCAAGTTAGTGACGAAACTAAACGCGCTTTTTATTGCACTTTCATAATGTGCAAACGAAACTTAATTAAACATTCGCGCCAAGTCATAAAATATTTATGGTTTCGAACTCGTCACTCACTGCCCTCTCTTATATCAGACTTGACTTTTAAATAACAATATCGGGGATATTATTTTAATATTTAACGATTTTTAAGTATACATATATATATGTATACCGATATTAGAAAGTGATTCAGCTTGGATGCGGTCAGCTTGTCATCAAAATAAAATTTGAAATCAATTAACAGAAAACACTTCCTTATTTCCAGATTGCTTTTTAATTAACGAAATTTTTTTGGGGAAAGGGAAATACACTTTGTGTATAAAAATATATATTAAAGCGATGCAGTATACAACTCCAATTTAGCCAAGTTCTGCATTCGATATTCGAAAGTGAGTAAATTCAATTAAATGCTTAATCGATTTACCAATTCCACACGCTTGACTGCATGCAATAATCGCAATCTGGTATAACATACAAATATATCTGTCCACCTTGCCCCTGTACAATTTGTTTCGTGTTTCCCCCATCAATTACTGTCCGAAGATACAGGAGATACTATCTAATTCCACCGACGCGTCGCGACGCCTGCCGTCGACCGGTTTAAGCCTCAAATTATTAATGGCATTTAAAAGGCGAATATTGTTTGATGACCGAAACTGGTCGCTTAATTTGGACTTAGCCCCGTAATATTCTTCACACATTTTGGCTTAACCTTACCCCAGTTAGCCATAAACACTCAAGGAACACTCAACACTAACCAAAGGTGTTAAAATAAAATAATAAATAATAACGGATCCCCCAAATTTAGCAAAACATCAGCTGCCGGAAGCAAGAGCTGACACCTCTAGAGATATTGGCCAATCTCCTGGTCCAGATCCAGATATGGCTTCCTAAGGTGACCGCACTAATCTGCAGCAGGTGGCAGACTCGTTTCCAAGTTAATCAACTGAGCTGTGACACTGCCATTCATTGCATACAAATGGAGAAATAATCCACCATTAAGTGTCGCTGCAGATATTAACGAGCAATTAATCGGCTTGAAAGTAATAAATAGTTGGAATTATTGGTCACATTTATCATACTTGGGAGCTTTCTTTCAAGAGGAAAGTAACTAAAAAATAAATATTGCTGGGAGTTTGCAGATGAAATTAATGTCTTTTAGGAAACGTTTACTACTTGTAATAAATTACTTTACAGTCAGAGGTTAATGTAAGGTATTTGCTTAGCTAAGTAAGTTGATGTTTAAGCTGAAGTTTATTTACTGAATTGTTTTGATTATTTGTTTTGAGATTACAATAAATGTAGTACAATTTTTTGGTGAAAAGAGCTTTGTACAACCCATCTAACGGATCGATTAAACTAAAAAAAAGAGCTTTGTACAACCCATCTAACGGATCGATTAAACTAAAAAGAGTTGACTAATATAACGGCTATAGGAATTTATAGCTTTCTGTAGTATATTTATGAACAATATCATAATACCGATCAAGCAAATAATTATTAAATATTGAATACATTTAAGTTCAGATATTTTGCAATTTTGTTACTGTGATTTCTACAACAAATTTTAGTTGAATTTGATAAGCCAAAATAGCAAGGTTGAATTATTTGTGCCTTCTTAGTTTTTTATAAATTTTGATATATTGTGGCTCATTGTTGTAATATAGAATTCATAAAATTGGTGTAAAAAAATATACAAATATATTATTTTAAATATTCACAATATTTTTACCTCTTTGATAATTTATTATTCAGTTCTCATATGTGAAAGAAAATATAATTAAATATTAATATTAATAACTTGTGGACAACTCAAGAGTTGTTGATAATCTATGGTATTCCCGATGTGAATTGAAGCTATTCATAAATTTAAAATATTTAACGCAATTCCTTAAGCAAAAATAAATAACTCTTATTGCTTAAATTGTGCGTGAAATTTGAGTCGATTAAGCAAAATATTAGCGAATTTTTAATGGCAATATTACTGCAAAATTTTCTCTGCCACTAAGTCAATATAATATATACATTATATATTTCGCTTTTAATTTCTGTGCTCAGAATAGTTAGTTGCGTAATATGCGGTGGACATTTATTCATTGTGCTCTTCTAGGAGTATTTTTTTCGCATTTAAGCGTAAGTTGGGGGAAAAACATAAATAATTAAAATAATAAGAACATATATAACAAAATATAAAAAACAAAATTTACAGCATGCAGTCGTTTTTAAGTTTTCAAACTTTGTTTGCGAAAGCTACAATAAATCGTGGCTCCAGTTTCACGAGTGTCGCCTAAAGGCTGTATCTCGGGAAAGGGTGATCCTAAATATGAACGGAACTATACTGCATTCTGTAAATAACATCTTCGTTGACGTCGATGTATTCAAAAGGGAAAGTGGGTTCAAACCGTGGCTCATAAAGGAAAGAGTGGATGCCTGCCGTTTCATGCGAAAGAACTACAACCCTGTAGCTAAAATAGTCTTTAGTCTCTTCAAAGAGTTTACTAATATTAACCATACCTGCCCCTACGTGGTGAGCTTATTACTATTTTCCTTTTAAATAATACTATAAACATTTTTATCATTTTTTACCAGGGCCCACAAATTGTTAAGGGATTTTATCTGAGACATGAACTATTGCTGCTTCCCTTTCCAAGTGGCGAATATATGTTATCCTTGAGGTGGATCTTTGATCAGAAACTACAATTTGACACCAATGTTAGTGCTGTGATTGTTGAGGATATAGGCAAAACGAGAAATAATTGATAATTTTTAAAGCTTTTTACTCCAGCCGGAAGTGCTCGATGAGCCTAAGGAAGTAGATCTTTAAAATAATTAAAATATTGTGAATAAAATTTTAATCAACCGAATCGCAAAGCATTACATGTGAACAAATAAACTAAATTTTGAATGGAAATATAATTACATTTTTCCGGTGTTATTCATTTTCATATAGATTGTTTGCTCTATGCTCAGATTCAAAAATAGCTTCAGAATATGCGGACTTTATTTACGTGTGTTCTACTAGGAGTACTTTCATTAAATATAAGTGTAAGAATAAATAAATATTAATGTTTGGTAAATGTTTAAATCTATTTTAAAGAATGCAGTAATATTCAGGTTTTCAAACTATGTCTGTGAGAGTTGATAATCTAAGGTATTCCCAATGTGAATTGAAGCTATTCATAAATTTGAATTCCTTTACCAAAAATAAATAACTCTTATTGCTTAAATTGTGCGTGAAATTTGAGTCAATTAAACAAAATATAAGCGAATTTTTAATGGCAATATTACTGCAAAATTTTCTCTGCCACTAATATATACACTTATATATACATTATATATTTAGCTTTTAATTTCTGTGCTCAGAATAGTTAGTTGCGTAATATGCGGTGGAAATTTATTCATTGTGCTCTTCTAGGAGTACTTTTTTCGCATTTAAGCGTAAGTTGGGGGAAAAACATAAATAATTTAAAAAATATATATATATATAACATAATATAAAAAACATATTTTACAGCATGCAGTCGTTTTCAAGTTCTCAAACTTTGTCTGCGAAAGTTACAATAAATCGTGGTTCCATTTTCACGAGTGTCGCCTAAAAGCTGTATCTCGAGAAAAGGTGATCCTAAATATGAACGGAACTATACTGCATTCCGTAAATAATGCCCATACTGAAGCAAAGATGTTTAAAAAAGCAAGTGGATTCAAACCGTGGGTCATGGCGTTCAGAGTAGATGCCTGCCGTTTTATGCGAAAAAACTACGACCCTGTAGCTAAATTAGTCTATGGTCTCTTCAAAGAGTTTACTAATATCAACCACACATGTCCCTACGTAGTGAGCTTAGCCCTATTTTCCTTTTAAATAATACTATAAACTTATTTTATATTTTTTACCAGGGCCCACAAATATTAAGGGGATTTTATCTGAAACCTGAACTATTGCTGCTTCCCTTTCCAAGTGGCGAATATATGCTATCCATGAGATGGTTCTTTGATCAAAAACTACAATTTGACACCAATGTTAGTTTTTTGTTTGTAGAGGATATAAGGAAAACGAGAAATAATTGATCACTTTTAAAGCTTTTTACTCCAGCCGGAAGTGCTCGATGAGCCTAAGGAAGTAGAGATTTAAATGTAAATATTATTTCAATCAACCTAATCGCAGAGCGTTACTTTTGGGCAATACGAAAACAGAATGAAGCAACAAATAAACTAAATTTGAATGGAAATATATTTACAATTTTCCGGTGTTATTAATTTTCATATAGATTCTTTTCTCTATGCTCATATCAAATAATAGCTGCAGAATATGCGGTGGACTTTATTTACGTGTGCTCTACTAGGAGTATTTTCATTAAATATAAGTGTAAGAATAAATAAATGTTAATATTTGCGAAATGTTTAAATCTGCTTTACAGAATGCAGTAATTTTCAGGTCTATGTCTGCGAGAGTTAATAATCTAAGGTATTCCCGATGTGAATTGAAGCTATTCATAAATTTGAAATATTTAACGAAATTCCTTAAGCAAAAATAAATAACTCTTTTTGCTTAAATTGTGCGTGAAATTTGAGTCAATTAAGCAAAATATAAGCGAATTTTTAATGGCAATATAATTGCAAAATGCCACTAAGTCAATATATTATATACATTATATATTTAGCTTTTGATTTCCGTGCTCAGAATACTTGGTAGTTGCGTAATATGCGGTGGACATTTATTCATTGTGCTCTACTAGGAGTACTTTTTTCACATTTAAGCGTAAGTTGGGGGAAAAACATAAATAATTAAAAAAATAGATATAGATATAACATAATGTAAAAAACATATTTTACAGCATGCAGTCGTTTTCAAGTTCTCAAACTTTGTCTGCGAAAGTTACAACAAATCGTGGTTCCAGTTTCACGAGTGTCGCCTAAAGGCTGTATCTCGGGAAAGGGTGATCCTAAATATGAACGGAACTATACTGCATTCCGTAAATAATGCCCATACCGAAGGCAAATTATTCAAAAGGGAAAGTGGCTTCAAGCCGTGGCTCATAGACTCTAGAGTGGATGCCTGCCGTTTCATGCGAAAAAGCTATAACCCAGTAGCTAAAATAATCTTTAGTCTCTTTAAAGAGTTTACTAACATCAACCACACATGTCCTTACGTGGTGAGTTTACCGCAACTATCCTATTAAAAAATACTATAAACATTTTTATTTTTTCACCAGGGCCCACAAATAGTAAGGGGATTTTATCTGAAACCTGAACTATTGCTGCTTCCGTTTCCAAGTGGCGAATATTTGTTATCCTTGAGGTGGTTCTTTGATCAGAGACTTCAATTTGACACCAATGTTAGTTTTCTGTTTGTCGAGGATATAAAGAAAACTTGAAATAACAGACATTAAATATTCATTTTTTAGAGTTAATAAAATGTAGGCTTGTGCCAGTTTGTTATAATTTATAACTGTTATTATAAAAATTTTTTAAACGTGGAAATGTGGATTGGTTTAGGAGAGAACTTAATTTTCAATATTTTTTATAAAGCCATTATTTTTAAACCCTTCAAAGAACCAAAGACCTTTTTATTTTATCATAAACCATCAGTTTGAGTTTTGAATAATAACTTATATTTAATTATAAGCTATATTAATCACTAAACCGTATGAACTTGACGTGCCTAAGGAAGTTTCACTGTAAATATAAAAACAAATAACGTAGATAATGTTTCAATCAGCATAATCACAGGTGCCTTAATTGTGTGCTACACTTAATGAGAATATAATTACATATTGTAGTGCTTCTAAACTAATTTACATCGACTTATGTAGGCATTTATATATCTTTTGGTTCATTTCTCAATCCCCAGAACAAATAATAGTTGCATAATATGCGGAGGACTTTAATTTGTTGTGCTCTTCTAGGAGTCATTTTATTAAATTTAAGTGTAAGTCGTGGAGAAACATCTTAAAAACGGTAAATGCTTAAAACTATTTTACAGAATGCAGTAATTTTCAAATTTTCAAACTTTGTCTGTGAGAGCTACAACAAATCGTGGTTCCAGTTTCACGAGTGTCGCCTGAAGGCCGTAGCTCGGGAGAAGGTGGTTCTGAATGTGAATGGAACTATTCTACATTCCGTAAATAATATCGAGACCGAAGGAAAGATGTTCAAAAGGGCAAGTGGATTCAAACCGTGGGTCATGGCGTCCAGAGTGGATGCCTGCCGTTTTATGCGAAAAAACTACAACCCAATAGCTAAATTAGTCTTTGGTCTCTTCAAAGAGTTTACTAATATCAACCATACCTGCCCTTACGTGGTGAGCTTATCCCTATTTTCCATTTAAATAATACTATAAACTTATTTTATATTTTTTACCAGGGCCCACAAGTTGTTAAGGGGTTTTATCTGAAACCTGAACTATTGCTGCTTCCGTTTCCAAGTGGCGAATATATGTTATCCCTGAGGTGGTTCTTTGATCAGAAATTACAATTTGATACCAATGTTAGTTTTTTGTTTGTCGAGGATATAAGGAAAACGAGAAATAATTGATCATTTTTAAAGTTAATAAATTGCAGTGTGGCTTATTTAAGTTTGTTGTAAGTAATAACTTAGATTTATATCATTTTTACCCTTAAAAAGGGGGATGGTATTGATAAAGAACTTAAATTCCGATAATTATTATGAAGTATTTATTTTAAAAACATTTAACGATCCAAAATTTTAATCTTATCTTATAGCTGCAGCTGAAGGTTCAATTAGTTGTTTATATAATATAGCTAATGAGGCCCCGAAACTCTTCGGTTTATCCGACTTTTTAGTATAAGTCTGTGGCTGCTTTTTACTCCAGCGGGAAGTGCTCGAGGTGACTAAGGAAGCTGAGCTTTAGAATACTTAAAACAATGTTAATAGTATTTCAATCAACCTTATCGCAGAGCATTACATTTGAACAATACAAAAACAGAATGAAGCAAAAAATATACTACATTTTTAATGGAAATATAATTACATTTTTCGGCGTTTTTGTTATTTATTTTCATATTGATTGATTTCTCTGTGGTCAGATCAAATAATAGCTGCAAAATATGCGGTGGACTTTATTTACGTTTGCTCTACTAGGAGTATTTTCATTTAATGTAAGTATAGGTAATAAAAAACATTTAAATTTAGGCTAAATGTTAATTCTTTTCCACAGAAAGCTGTAATTTTTCGGTTTTCCAATTATGTCTGCGAGAGTTACAACAAATCGTGGTTCCTGTTTCATGAGTGCCGCCTGAAGGCCGTTTCTCGGGAGAAGGTGATCATGAATATGAACGCAACTATTCTCCATTCTGTAAATAACATCTTCGTTGACGTCGATGTATTCAAAAGGGAAAGTGGATTCAAACCGTGGCTCATTAAGGCTAGAGTGGATGGCTGTCGGTTTATGCGAAAGAACTACAACCCTGTAGCTAAAATAATATTTAGTTTTGTTAAAGATTTTACCAATATCAACCATAGCTGTCCTTACGTGGTAAGTTTCCCCTCGTCCTTATGTTCCTTTTAAGAGATACTATATTTAATTTCTTTACTAGGGCTCTGTTATTCTGAGGGGATTTTATCTGAGACATGAATTATTGCTGCTTCCGTTTCCAAGTGGCGAGTACATGTTATCCATGAGATGGTTTTTTGATCAAAAATTGCAATTTGACACAAATGTTAGTGCTGTGCTTGTTGAGGATATAAGGAAATCATAAAATTACAGACCTGAAATTATAATTTTTTGATTTAACAAAATGTATTGTGGCCTTGGCCACATTGTTATTAGTATAATTTTTATGTGTAGAAATAATGATTGAATTGGAAGAGAATAAAGCTGCAGTTGGATTTCCAACTAATTGCTTTTATAATATAATTTATATAAGCCCCTAAACTCTTCCGCTTTTTTGATTTTTCAGTTTCCGTCTGCAACCTCTATTTACTACTGTCACCGGAAAGGCTTGACGTCCTTTAAGAGTTTTCACTTTAAATAAAGTAAAAGTAACGAAAATATCGTTTCAATCAGTCTAATCGCTTAACCTTACTTGTGTACAATACAAACCAGAATAAAGCAAACAATAAACTAAAATTTAATGGAAATATAATTACATTTTGCTGTGAATTTATATTAATTATCGTGTACGTAACATACATATATTTATACATTTAAATATTTTTTGATTATTTTTTTTTGTGCTCAGATCCAATAATAGCTGCAGAATATGCGGTGGACTTTATTTACGTGTGCTCTACTAGGAGTATTTTCATTAAATATAAGTGTAAGAATAAGTAAATGTTAATGTTTGCGAAATGCTTAAATCTGTTTTACAGAATGCAGTAATTTTCAGGTTTTCAAACTATGTCTGTGAGAGCTACAACAAATCGTGGTTCCTGTTTCACGAGTGTCGCCTGAAGGCCGTTTCTCGGGAGAAGGTGGTCCTTAATATGAACGCAACTGTTCTCCATTCCGTGAATAATGTCGTTGTTGACGCCAATGTATTCAAAAGGGAAAGTGGATTCAAACCGTGGCTCATAAAGGCTAGAGTGGATTGCTGTCGGTTCATGCGAAAGAACTACAATCCGGTAGCTAAAATAATCTTTGGTCTCTTCAAAGAGTTTACTAATATCAACCATACCTGTCCTTTCGTGGTAGGTTTATACTTTGCTTTTATTTTCGGACTTTAAATATAATTTAAACATATTATTTATTATCCTCCAGGGACCACAAATTCTTAGCGGATTCTACCTGAAGCCTGATCTATTGCGACTTCCGATCCCGAGTGGCGAATATATGTTATCCTTGAGGTGGTTCTTTGATCAGAAACTGCAATTCGATACCAATGTTAGTGCTGTTTTTGTTGAGGATATAAAGAAATCCTAAAATGACAGACCTGAATTGATCTTTTTTAAATGGAAATACAAGGCAGTGAGGCTTTTGCAGTTTTTTATAAATTATTTTATAATCATTTTTACACTTGGGAATGGGAGTTAGATTGGTAGAGACCTTAATATCCAACAGTTATTATAAACCATTTATTGTTAAAGCAATCACAGAAAAAAAAAATACATATAACTCTTATCATAAAGGTATATTTGGAAATTCAACTAATTGTTTATATAATAGAATATAAGCTATATATACCCCTTTCCTATATTTGACTTTTTAGTTTGGGGCTGTGACTGCCTTTCACTCCGGTTGTACCTTAAATATAAAAAAAAAACATAAATAATGTTTTTAGTAAAGTAGAACAGAATGCTGTAATTTTTTTTAAAAACTACTAAACCAATATCAATTACACATGTCCTTTTAAGGTGGGTTATTCCTACTTTTTTCTTAAAATATATGATAATGCTTATTTTTTTTATTCAGGAACCACAAATTCTGAGGGGATCTTATCTAAAACCGGAAATATTGCTGCGTTCATTTTCATTTTTGTTGAGGATATAACAACAATCTGAAATAGCAGAAATGAATTGATAATTTTGAAATAAAATGAATGTTACTTTTTTATTAATTATTTTTACACTCGGAAGTGGATATTGTATTGGTAAAGATCGTTATGTTCAATAGTTATTATAAACTATTTAGTTTTAAACGATTCAACGAACCAAAACATTTTAATTTTAACATAAACGATTTAGATGGAGTTGTAAAACAATTACTAATTTATAGTAACATAAGCTATAAAAACCCCTGACCTCTTTCGGTTAGTTGACTTTTTAGTTAAAGTCTGTGGCTACGATTTCGCTGTTTATAGAAATTTATAATACTTAGATCCTTTTGCTTTTTTGCATAAAATGCGGTGGACTCTAATTTGTTGTGCTCTACTAGGAGTATTTTCATTAAAAGATAGTGTAAGTCGTGAAAAAAAAAAACATTTAAGCTGAGGATAAAATTTAAAATCTGTTTCACAGAGTGCCGTCGTCTTCAAGTTGACAAACCTCGTCTGCGAGAGTTACAACAAATCGTGGTTCCAGTTTCACGAGTGTCGCCTGAAGGCCGTATCCCGGGAGAAGGTGGTTCTGAATGCCAACGGAACTGTTCTCCATTCTGTAAATGACATCTTTGTTCACGTCAATGTATATAAACGGGAAAGTGGATACAAGCCGTGGCTCATGAAGTATATATTTGATGGCTGTCGTTTCATGCGAAAGAAATATAGCCCGGCAGCAAAACTACTCTTTAATTTCATGAAGGAATTCACCAGTATTAACCACACATGTCCTTATGTGGTGAGTTATTCTACTTTTATACGTAAAATATAAGATGATGTCTTATTTTCATTTAAGGGACCACAATTTGTCAGGGGATTATATCTAAAACCTGAACTATTGCTTCTTCCGTTTCCAACTGGCGATTATATGTTAAGCTTGAAGTGGTTCTTTGATCAGAAATTACAATTTGATACCAACATAAGCTTTGTTTTTGTTGAGGATATAAACACTGATAAAGAAAAAAGGTTCTAGTTTTAAGAGTATAAAATTGAATAAATAATAAAAACTTTGAATTTCGATCAAAATAGTATTTCGCTACATTTATGACCAAATGATCACGATTTTTAGACCCCACATCTTAATTGTTTTTATCAATGTCGATAGCCTGAATATCGAACAATTTGAACTTGAAATATTATCTAAATCATGTTTATAATAATTGTAATATTTTTAAAATGATAAATGGAAGATTTTAAACATTATTATAATTGTTATAAGCATTTAACCGAAGAATTTAAATGTTTATCCGAGGCAGCAATTCAAAACAATTTCATATAATGTAAGGCCCAATCAAGAAGGCTATATAAACCCTCAAACTTTTCTGATTTCTTAATTGTGGAAAGGACACCAAAATGAGATTCAACATTAAAAAATTATATTTTCTCGCAATACTTTCGTGTAATATTTGTGTAAGTTAAAAAGTAACTTGAACTGGAATCTTAAAAAACTAAAATACATTTGTAGCTTGCAGCGGTGTTTCCCTTTTTGAATTTGATTTGTGAGAGTTACAACGCAACGACTTTTGTGTTCCACCAATGCCGCCTTAAGGCGGTGAGTCGGGACAGAGTGGATATGAATGTGAACGGAACCATTCTGCATTCGATCAATGACGTCACACTGCACATAAGAGTATTCAAACGTGAAAACGGCTTCAAGCCTTGGTTGTTTAACTTTAAATTCGATGGCTGCCGATTTATGCGAAAGAACTATGTTGGCATAGCTAAATTAATGTTCAATATTTTGAAAGATTTTTCCAACTTGAACCACACCTGTCCCTATGTGGTGAGTTGTTTTTTATAATATTATATTTTAAAATAATTAAATACATTTTTTTTTGTGCATCCAAGGGCCCCCTTATCGTTCAGGGATTTTATCTGAGACCCGAGTTGTTACTCCTGCCCATCCCCACTGGTGAATATATGATCGCTGTAAGATGGTTCTATAACGACATGCTCCAATGCGATATAAACATGACTTTTGTGTACGTAGAAGATATTAAAGCTAGAAAATAATAAAATTACTTCCCTTTCTCCTTTAAGGAAAACAAGCGTTAAATTTGTTCTTTAAATTAATTTAATCAATATACATTTACGGAGATTTATTTACACACAAGTTAAGAGTCAGATCAGCGATTCCTACTGCTGTCCCGCCGATCTCGTGGCCCGCTGATAGTAGTACCCACTGTGTCGGGTGGTGTAGGCAGTGGGTGGCAGCGATACCACCCGTGTAGTGGCTCCCGGAGCTGTGGTGCCCACCAGTGTATCCAGATACGATCTCTGGTAGTTGTCCCTGGTGGCCTTGCTGGGCGGAAAGGCCTCGCCCTGATTGAGGGCCGTAAAAGGATTGCGGGCGGCATAGTTGACAATTCCACCAGTTTCGAACTTAAAGGGCGTCTTAGTGGTGAAGGGCGTGGTCAGGCCCGGACTGGTGAAGTAGGTTTGCAAAGCATTCGTCGTGGTCTGGGCGTGGGTATTGTAGGCCCCATAGTTCAGCAGACTATTGTGCGTAGGAGGAGCGGGCAGGGCGACACGATGGCCCAGCAGGGAGTTCCCGGCGGGCAGTTCCAGCCGGACAATGCGGTTGTTAAACTCACTGGGATTCAGGTTCTTCAGGAAGAATCGATGGAACTTTGAAGAGATGGCATAGATCACACCCGGCTCTGATCTGGTGGTGGTTATATCGGCCACGAACTGCAGCTGATCCTTGTCGTAGGCCAGCACGGATTGCTGATTGGTTGTAGGATTCCAAGAGGCAATGGCAGTTTCGCTCAGTGGACTGAAGATCAAGCTGCTGTCGAATGGTGACACTGAAAGACCAATGCCCTGAGAGCTCTTCTTTCCCACCAGTTTCACATCCAGCATTTTATTATCAGGCAAAGGACCCGCTCGCAGGACATTTTTATGTACGGAGAAGACTCTGTAGAAAAGGAAGTTTATTTATTTATTTATAATGTCAAATAATTAATCTCTTCTTACCTATCCGTGGCCAAAGGCTGGAAGTATACCACGCCAGTGCGCTCGTCAAAGGTCAGTCCAACCACTCCGTCCATTAGCACAAAGCGATGCTCGTGGATCTCCGACTGGGCAAAGTCCGGATCGGGATACATGGCCGGGTGTGAAACCCTCCATGTTACATCCTTTCCGCTGTCGTACACTATAATGCCCGGCTCCACGGTGTCCGTGATGTAAACAAACACATCATCGCAGCCCTTGGCCGTCGTCTCATCAATCACCATGTTGGTGAACAGGGACTCGCCACGCAGAACCTCTGGAGGGAAATCGATCCTGCGCACCACACGATCCGTGGCCAGGTCCACCACCAGGATCTTGGGCGGACAGGTGATCTCAAAGTCCTCGAGGGAACGCGAAACTCCGGCATCCAGCAGCCAAATGCGATTGCACGAGTCCACGCGCAGGCGGTAGACAGACGTCAGGATAAGATCGCTGCAGTTGAAGTCACTGCGACCGGTGTTGGAGAAGGACCAATCGGGATAGGCCTGCAAGGTAGGGGAGTCCCCAAACTGCGCCTTGGACACCCAACTCACGGTGGAGGATACGCCCGAGAAGAGCTTCGGCGTGGCCACAAATATGCGATCGTCCGTTACAGCGATTCCCGTGATCAAAACATTTTGGGGACTAAAGAAGTTGGGATCGGTGATTGGAGCCTGCGGCTGGAAATTATAGCGGTGGAGCTTCCACTGCTTGGCCACCTGCAGGCCAGGACTCAGAGCCTGAGTGGCTTCCAGCCAAAGGAGTGCACAAGTCACTCCGACGAGGATTCGGAACATGGCAAGCTGGGGGATCCTGTGAAGTAAGGAACACACAAAACTGGAATTACTTGATGCTGCTGCAGTCACACCCAGAGCAGAACTTAAACTGCCTCAACTCGGCGATTGGCAGCCGCTTATCTATCATTTCTATTTCCGGCCTTTTTTCCGGGACAATCATCAGCGGAGGAAATTGGAAACAGAGATTTTCCCAACATTAAAATTGCAGCTCAAAAAAGTTTTGATTATTGAGAATAATGTAAAGGCTGTTACAGGGAAATAAAATGTAGAGTCTAACTTAAATGAAATGTATAAAAAATGAACTTAATATAAATTAAAATTTCAATTTAATCAAGTCAACTGAGGCCTTTTTTAAGCTCTTTGTACATTGTATCAACTAAACTCTATTTTCCTTGAATTTTTGCTAATATTTATGGTAGTATTTAACTCCTTTCGTTCCAGCATTCTTATTATTATTACTAAATATTTTATTTGCAGTGCAATAACTTTGGAAACCACAGACCATAAATAAATGAATGAATAATCAATCAGAAAAGTACACAAGCCTCTGGATCGTGATATTGCATGAATTAACCCCGACCGATTAGCAAGTCGTATTTAATTAAGTTGCAGACGATTCATTTCTAATTGGCTATTTATAATCTGCATACAATGCCCAATCATATGCTATAGGATTCCCAGGCAGTGCCATAGATCAAAGTGGTACCAATAACACTTAATGGCCCCCAGAGATACAACAGGCAAAAACCCTTTCTAAATAGATACTATACTCTAGCTGTTACAGATTGCATGGAAATGTGCCAATTCCGGTGCCAAAGGGGCCGGTATGCGGATTGCAGAGTGCAGACAATCGAGTGGGCTTGGCGATTGTATGCAAATGAGTTTGGGTCAGTTCAGGCGTCAAGCCGAGTGCACCGATTGAAGTATCCGTATCCATCAGATACCTGCGCTTGCATCTGCATCTGGTTGCAGCGTGCGACTGGAATGACGTATGTGTGTGCTTTAATTTCTCACGCCAATGGTATCCCAGTCACGAACTAAATATCCAGAAATTGCAGAATTTTGCACTGTTAAAAATGAGTAAAAAAAAAGGGCTACAAATATATCACAAAGTGTCTGTCCTTTCTCCTGTCTGTATGCAGAAACTAACTTCAAAATATGTGTTTAATTTTATAAAACAAGTTTAAAGTTCTTTTATTTCTATTTATGGTTTTCTTTCAGTTTGTCTTGGTGTACCTGCAACACCCATGGGTTTTTTAATTACCGAGCGAGCTTTGCAATTGTCGGGTAACAAGGAACTGACAGTTTGATTTGCTGCCCACCGGTTAGACCAAAACTTAAATGCTCGGACATTTGAATATATATCTTTTTAGTTTTTTTCGGCCAATGTGGGCTGGAGTGTCTAATTCCGTTTAAATCACATACTATTACTTTTTACGATTTACTATTTTCGTGGCGACCAAACTCCTAGACTCGTTTGGGCCTGGCAAATTGCAGACAAACATGGCATGGAAACTTTCATTGGCGCGTGCCGTTATAAGCAGTTAAAGATAATTGAACTTTTGTAATTTTCCAGCAGCACACTGGCATTTGATGAATTGTGTAAAAAAAAAAAGAGTTAAAAGTCAAGGCTGATCCCGGCGCCACACGCATCACAGAGATTTATTTCTGCGTATCTGTGCACTTTACATAACACTTGTGCAACTCGCCAAGCGGAAACTTAAAACGACTTCCCAGCAAAATAAATGAAAAGTGAGCTCTAAAAAAAAGTAGAAAGAAAAGCAATGAAAAGCCGACGACTGGATTTTTGTCACAAGTATCGGACTCGAAGGGCGGCAAGCGGAACAAAACCATTTATAAAAAAGGTTTACAAGTCAAAAGTTACAAGCCACAAAAACCACTAAGCCACTTGTCTTTTTTGTGAACATGTTATTATTGTGTTTCTTTCATGTTTTTTTTATTTTTTGTTTGCGGTAATGTTGGCATCTCGCTTGATAGCCTTTCATGTTGATGGCCCATGGCAGGCCAATGAAATTTCGCTTAATTTTCGTTTAATTTGTATATTAAATTTGAGCACGAAGCGGTTCGAAAGCGTATGCCAAACACACAACTCCGCTGCACGATAGAAACCTCACAGGAAAATTATTAAATACCGGTATTGAAGTTAACCTTTTCAACAGTGATTTGGTTTTGGTTTTTGTTTTTGACCAGGCAGGTTCGATCACTTATTAAGTTCACTTTTTTGTTCTTTTTAAATGCCGAGATATCGAAGTTTAATAATATTTAAAGATTAGGCACAGAAGGTATTTTAAGATATAAAAATGTATACAAATTGATAATTAAATAAAATACAAGTCCAGCTAAGTTACTGTTTTAATAAGTTACATTTAAGTATTTCCTTTAAGTTAATCATATTTCTTCATTAAAAAATTCAATTATTAACTACAACTTTTTTAATAAATCTTTAGCTGAATAACTTCCAAACAATGGCTACATTTTCTATACATTTCAACAAGCTTTTCAAACATAAATCTTGGCTAGACAATTGAGTTAACAAAAGAAATGTATATATTCCGAACCACATCTGGACAGGTCATTTATTAATAGGTCCCTTTGAGCTCAGCCCAGTGCCAGCTGTGATGTGATGCAACTGAATGGACGGAGGCCGGAGGCCAATTAAGAAAAATAACTTCAACCTAGTTGCACTAACTAGTACTACATACTAGTGCTGCTACATGACGCGGCTAACATGCATCCAAGAGATCGTGTGTGTTGCCTTATCTGAATCTGTTTTGCACCTTGTCAGCCAGCGTGTTCTCACGCGTTTCACGGATTTTGAAAAAATGCGAGCAAAAATGTTCCACAATTGAGTTGTACTATTACTAAGATCTTATTGTTATAATTATTATTTGAATTGGCTATTTTTGGGCAATGCTGCGAATTAAGCGGAAGACATTTTGGCAAAGCTTGATTAACACCTGCTTGTAAACTTCGCGATTTATTTGCTGGCAGCTGAAAAGGTTGACGTCGCACAGCTTCCTTAAAACCAAATACCAAACTTGCGAATTGCGAACATAAATCCCGTCTAAATTAAAAGTCACGTCGACTGGTGATTGGCTCTGCACTTTTTGGCAGCTTGTATTGATTTTAATTGGTACCAAAAATAACAATGCCAAATTGTACAGAAAAATAAATGCGTTTGCCAACTAAACCTAATTAACACAGTTCCGTTCTCCGGCTTCAGCGGCTTCTTTTGGCCACAAAACTAACACACCAACACACTGACACACACGCGATCGGCGCATTTGGCTAATAATTCACAGAAAATGTGCAACCGCAAAAGCGTAGCGTACCCTTGGCTGCGATGGCTATAACGCTATTGATTTGCCAATTAACCCGATGGGCATGTTAACATGTTATTTTTTTTACGGTATCAAGAATTCAGGCGGGCGGTGAGAGTGGCATTGGCAACGCCTCGAAATCGAAACTGAAGCGGATCCAAAATCGAAACTGCTGCATTGTAACTAAATGCATGGCAATTTGCACTTTAACCGTTAGAAACCGCACTTCGCGACGTGCCGCGTTCGTTGCCTAAGTCTTTTGTTTTTCTTTCGTTTTATTTTTGTTTTTGTTTTTGTATTTTCCTTGCTGGCAGGCCAATTTGCTGCTGTTCATCTGGCATTAGCTTACTGTTGTGCTACACTTTCGGTGGCTGCAGCTGCTGCTGTTGTTTTGTTGTTTCGATCAACGAAAATCACTTTCTAGCCGATCGCGCGACACGTCTGAGCGTTGCGGTTGCCGTTTTGCGACTGCGCTCCGCTTGCCAGGCGCACCGAATTTTATGAGAGTGTCGTGTGTGTGTCTAAGACTGGAGCTCCGACTTGGACTTGAGGCTCCTGCCTGCTCGCGTTTTTCGCTGCATCTCTTCTACTGGCTGCGGTGTCGCCTGGGCATTGCTCATACGCTCCGTTGGCTTCCGCACATTTGCATTTATGACGCTTGAAGCTTGCTGCTGGCAAGTGCGGCCACCAATTGTTGTAATTCAGTTGTTATTTTTTTGCAAGCAGCAATTGCGTTAGAGTTTCTCTCTTTACAAGTTCATTATCACTATTGCCTGGCGCAGCAGCAGCAATGCCAATAAATAAAATCACTTGATTTTATTTTCGCATTTTTTCGGTAATTCATTTGGAATTTTGGGTATTTATAGCGGGCGGCTGTTTTTGTCAATGGGGGGTGAGTCCATTGTACCGGGCGATACCCGATGATGGGGCGGAATTTAATGTAATAAATTATATATACTAAGCAGCGGAGCAATTAAAATGCCACAACCTGTTCCAAAGGCCTGTTGTATTGAGGATTTGTTTTGCGAATATGTTAAGAACAAACTGCATTTAAATTTTAGTAATTGCCGTGTCAAACTTAAGATTAATATAGCGCCTTCTGTTGATTATAATAATTATTCATATTTTCCATAATATCTTCAGATTTAATTCCCTTTTTTTTATGCTAGCAAACTAAGACTGGATTTCCAAATGAGGCTGAACTGGATTCGAGTTTCATAACACGGTCGGTCGGTCTGGCCAGGAGCCCATTTACATTTGACCAATATATCGAAGCCAGTGAAAGCCCACGGCCCGAGGAGCCGGCTCTTTTCAGGGACCAACTTGTTTGAAAATGGAAAGCAATCCAAGCGATTTGATTTAATTTTTTTGGGAACTCCAATTGAAAATCCGAAAAGCCGAAAATGTTCTCTGCCGCTGCTTACCTAAGCTAACCCAAAAAAATCGTGAAAAGCCCCACTTAAAAGGGGTTATGCAAAAAAGGTGACTGCAGCCGCTAACGCTGCTGTATCGAAACTGGTTTGCGGGCAGAATTAGCCAAGTTAGCATTAACTGCCTCGGTTCGGTATTTGTTTTGCATTGTGACACACGTGTGTGTGTGTGTGTGTTGTTTACTGCCTCCCAAATATCCAAGTATCCCATTTGGATCCGAATTTGTGCGTGGATGAGTGGTGCTGCTGGAACTCGGGGGCATTATCACCCGATGATTACTCTAATTAGCAAGTGTAAGCTCACTGCCAAGCCCCACACGGCGACATTAACTTTGTTATTGGCACTCTTTCTTCTTAATTGAAGTGTTTTTATTTTTGTTGTTCAGCTTTTCGGAGAATACTTACGGCGACCAAAGTTAATACCGAGTTACGATCTAAATAAGCACTTATGTGGTACCGGTTCTAAAGTCGATCGCCAGTTCAAGGCTGTGCTGTGCCAATGTCAGCCGATATGGTCACGTAAATATATATGATATAACCACGTAATCGGAACAGGCCGTGTCCTATGTTACGACATGTGAGCCGGGCGGAAACGTAGGTGGTTTATTTTTTGTGTGCCTACCCCGGGGCGACTATCAAAACTATCACAACTATCACAGCACACAGTTGTGTTTCCTTTCACAACAACGCCCTGGACCGATGCTCATTAGCTGGCTTAACTTGGCTTGGGCATTTCGAAAGTAACCAATCCGCGGGGAAACAAAATCTGTGGCAGGTCTTTCTGCCGGCCACTCGCTCCATATGACTCGGTGACGATCAACACTTGAAGATTAATAGCCGCAACGTCTTGCACTGGCACTGGAGTGTGCACGGTGAGAAATATGATATTTAGAAATATGAATAATATGAGAAAATTTAAAATAAGTGGTATTTTGTATGTATTTTTTATTAAAGAAAATGTATTTAAAATTAAGAAGGTAATACGTATCTTTTTGGAAGGTTTCCAAAGATACTATTTAATTACCTATAAGGAACAAGTTAAGGAAAATAATATAAACTATTTAATATAAACCCTTTGCAACCTGGCATAATTTAATGTTACAAAATCAGGTCTGAATAAAATTCCATTCCTAAGACTCTAAAACATAATTTTCTCTGATGTTTTCCTTTAGGCTATAATCACATATCTCCTCTTATTGTGACCATTACGAAATGAACTTTAAATATGCCTCGAATTGCGGTCTTCTGGACAGCCAGTCCGCTGGCATTCTCCAAATGCCTTGTCATCGTCTTGGTACTTGTGGTCGACGTGCAATTGCTTCATTTGCGCATTCTGTGCGCACAAATGTGAGTTTAATTAAATCAATCCAAACGGCGGAGGCGAACTCTTGTCGCCCCGTTGACAGTTTCATTACCGGCACTGTCAGCACGGCACAAGGTCTTGATAAATTCGCTAAAAATTTTTCGGGCATTTTTTGTTTGGTTTTTGTTGAGCTTTTGGCGGACCCTTTTGAGCCACACATTCTAAGTGCCGGATCTTAATCAACTAATATCGCGATCAGCACTCGGTTTTTGAGCGCTTTTAATGGCCCTCTTTAAGTGCCTGCCTTTTGGTTTTCCATAAATGCGGACCATTAGACCAATTAGGCCAATGTGGCTTGAAGGCTCCACCTCCGCAGAAGGTGTGCCAACAGCCGGTTTCCCACAGACCCAGATACAGATACAGATACACATGGCCACAATGGTATTATTGTCTGACTTCGTGTGGCGCTCACTTTCGTTTTCCGTCGATTGTGGATACCACCACCGGATTATCAATATCCTCCAATGATAGGCGAGTACTGGTACTCACCGGTGCGGTCGGAGAGTTATTATTATTCGACGGTTTGCTCAATAAATCAATCTCAGAGCTGGGGAGTATATAAGGCAGCTAGTTACCCCATCATATACTTTATATATATACGAACAAATATTCAGATATGAGTATTTCTATTCTCTTGACGAAGGTCAGCACCATGCCAAAAGTGCGGCTGCTGCAACTGACTCTGACTTTGACGCCTGTGGCCAATGCGAGGTAATTCAGACTTAACTGGACCGATATAGTGCACACAGAAAAATGGAAAATACTTTTTTTAAAGAATATATTTTATAAGGATTTTGTTCCGTAAAAGATGCGAAACGTTAGGGTATTAGGTTAAGCTGAGACGAAGCATAAAAAATCAAATCGAAATTCGATTCGGTATAAAAATTAATATTAGCTAAAATGATGTTTATGTAATTTATTTACCATTAGTTTAAGTAAAATACACCTTTTGTTAATTATTATTCATTTATTTATTTTTTTTTTTCATTATTATTCATTTATTATTTGATTTATCGAAAAGAAGCAGTTTTATCTTTTCAATTTCAGGTCAATTCAATGCATTTTGTGCCTTACTTATAAATTAAATTATTAAAATTATAAAAATAATACATTTCATTTATGAATATATCAATTTATATTTATTTTATTTTTATGTATTTATGTTATTTAATTTCCATGTTATTATTATTTTATTATATAGCTTTTTAGTCTCTGTGTAGACAGAGGGGCAAGTACATTGGACATGCTGCATGCTGGCTTTGTTTTCAAACGTCAAGCTAATAAATTGCCCGAAATGCATGCTTGTGGCATAACGAAAACCGAATACCTTTTTTCAAGTGAGTCATTGAATATATGTTTCTATGGTGCGAGCAAAAACATAAATTATAGCTTAAGAGTTGGGTGGTTAGTTACAAGAATAATTGTTAAATAGGTCACTAAACCAGTTAGTAAGTAATTTAATACTTAAACTTAAAATCAAACTTTAATTACAAACTCAATTCCCAGAGTATATTCAATAAAGAATTCATAGTTTTCAATTTACGTAGAGTATAAAATACATTTCTTAACTTTTTATTAATCAACAATCTATATACAATAGCGAGTCAATTCTTTTAAGCTTTGGCAAAAACATATTTTAACAAATTACCATACCGACTTATCAAGTGATTTTTCGTTCCTTTTTTTTGTGGGGGTTCAATAATTCAATTTCAAATATTTAAGAACATAAAAGAGAGAGCAAGAACCCAGACATAACAAAAACAATCAGCGTTTCGTATGACTCGCCGGGTTAATGCATCTCGAATATCTAACATATTTAACATATTTTGTAGCTCATGACCATAGAACCCAAACTGGCTTGACTTCTACATCCAAAATAAATAAAAGCAAACTTGAATAATTGTCTGATTTGAAAATTAATCAATTGATTTTAAACTAATACTCTTACTAATAAAAACAATGCTATCTTAATTAGTTTCGATTTAACTAATTGGATCTAAAAAGAAGAATTTATGTGTTTCTACAAGGTGTTAATGGTGGTTTAATGGTTAGTTTGATCTCGGCAAATAAAACTTTACAACTTTGCGGGCAGCTCTGGCTACTAGATATAAAGTGTGCCATTTACGCAATGCAACAACTTTAAAAAGAGTGCATTTATGAAATATGTGCCGGATTTGCAATTACTAGATTGAAAATCAGCAGCCTAACAACAAATTTTTCGATTGCATGTAACTTGGTGATATTTTACTTAATTTTTTTCCTTATTTTTTGGGCACACGCGCTTTATTCAATTTGCTTATTTCTCTTTCACATTCGGAGCGTTGTTATTTATGAGCTGAAAATGTCAGGCCTTGTTGTCCACGACAAACGCTTGGGTTTAGCTTTAATGTCAAATGGGTAAAACTCCAGCAGGCCATGGGAATAAATGGTCTCGCTTCGGCGAGTGTTGCCTTTAGTCTTGAAAATAAATAGTTAATAAAAGATTAGTCCCAATATTTGAACCTTACACAAAAACTATAAAAAGAAGAAATAGATTTATAAAAATTAACACAAAGATGTGCTAACTATTGTGAGTTTATAAAGGAGTATTTATAATTCAAAGTATTATTATAAGCTTATAAAAACTCTCTAATATATCCCAAAATTTAGCATGAAAATAGCCAAAGTGTTCACACTAAACTGGAGCAACTGGAGTTATGGGGCCGTGGAAGAGGCAGATTGGGGAGATTGCCGATAAGACTTGTCGCAATTCAATTGGAGCGTCAGCGCCTATGACGAGACCATACAAGAAAAATAAAACCTGGCCTAAACAAACAAAACCCAGTGCTGATGGGGGGCGGGAAAATATTCCGAGACGAGGGACCGACCATATCGGGCCAAAGATTGAAAAATTAACATAATTGCAGTAGTAATAATGGGGCTTGTTCCTAGGGGCGGCGAGTGCGTTTCCCGCCCCAATGGGTCTGGGGCGTGTCCGCTGGGCGTGGTCCACGTTTACTTCAATCGCCTGCGGCATGTCCACACCTGCGTATCGTTTTGCGGCGACCTTGCTGCTACTCCACGTTCTGCAACTGGCACCCGGGGCCCATGGCTTCGGGCTGAATCTGATGAAGGTACAAGGAGAGGACCGTGGCCAGGGGGCCTGCATCCTGGCCCTGCTACGCAAGTACTTTGACTCCGGGGATGGACTCTCAGGATCGGTGCTTTGCTTCACGCGGAACTACCAGCTGCACAACATCCAGGACCAGCTGCTGAGGGACATCAACTCTTACGCAGAGTATCCTTGGAGCCTCTTGGTCACCAATGTTCGGGAGGGCGCCAATGCTGCGGAGTTCCTGATGCACGAGAAACCGCAGTGCTATTTCCTTATTGTAGAAAATCTCGATGACGAGGACCTCGATGAGCTGTTCGAGCACTGGAAAAGCATGGTCAACTGGAATCCTTTGGCCCAGTTTGTAGTCTATCTGGCCGCCATGGAGGAAACGGACGAGGAGATGACCGACCTGATGGTAGAAGTGCTTCTTACTTTCATGAATAAAAAGATCTTCAATGTGAATGTGATTGGACAGAGCGAGGAGAATGAGTTCTTTTATGGTAAAAGCGTGTTTCCCTATCATCCGGATAATAACTGTGGAAATCGAGTGATATCTGTGGAACTACTGGATGCCTGTGATTATACAGGTGATGACAAGGAGGAAGGAGAGAAAGAGGAAGAGGATTACAATGAGGATGAAGAGGGTGGTGGTGAAGAGGAAGGTGGTGACCAAGAAGGCTCTGAAGATGAGGGAAATACAAATAATACGGAAAGTTCTGAGCAAAGTCAAGAGCAGGCATCTAATGAGAAAGAAAGTGCTGAAGGGAATGATGAAAGGGATGAAGAGTATCCTCAAAATAAAATAGAAAGTGAGGAAAATATTAATGAAAATAATAAAGTTGATGAAGAAGCTAGCAAAGAAGATACTAATGAATCTGTGAATAATGAAGAAAATGCAGAAATGGATGAAAATGATAATATTAATCATGATAATCCATCACCAAACGAAGAAGCTGAAGCTGCAGATTACCAAAACCAAGAAGATTTTGAATACACAGATACATATCAACGATATCAGAGTTATTCTATTAAATTATTTAGTGAAAGCACAGAGAATGTAACTGATACCCCAACTGAAGTAACCAACAATGAACAATTTGAGACTACAACTGAGGCTGGTCCCGAAATAGTTAATTCCACAGAGATCAACATTGAGAATACAACTGACCAATCTACTCAGGATGACGAAGAAGATGAGAAACTATCACAAACCAACTTGACTCAGCCAGAGGCCATCATCGAGGAGTTTTATCGCGCCAAGTTTGAAGATAAATTCCCCAAAGATCTCAGTGGATGTCCTCTAACCGCCGCCTTTCGTCCTTGGGAGCCATATATATTTCGCAACAGTGAAGATGAGCCCACGGAAGATTACTACTACGGCTTGAAGGGTGATGAAGGTGATTACAACGAGACATCTAGCTATGGAGAGTCAGATGACGAGAGCTATGCAGATCCCGAGGCAGAGGATGAAGCCGAAGACACCGAAACTGAGTCTAGTGCAAGTCTCAAGCTAAGTGGCATCGAATTTCAAATGGTGCAGACCATTGCCGAAAGGTTGCATGTGAACATTGAAATGCAGGGCGAAAATGGGAACTTGTATCATCTTTTTCAGCAATTAATTGATGGGTGAGAATTACAAATTTATATTTATTTTTTAGTTAAAAAGATTTATTACCGCAGTGAAATCGAGATGATTGTGGGCGGCATAGATGAGGATCCTAGCATCAGTCAGTTTGTATCCAGTTCCATACCCTATCACCAGGACGATCTCACTTGGTGCGTGGCCAAGGCCAAGCGCAGGCATGGATTCTTCAACTTTGTGGCCACCTTTAATGCAGATGCAGGATTTCTAATTGGACTCTTTGTGATCACATGCTCGCTGGTGGTCCTGGTGGCCCAGCGTGTTTCCGGTTTCCGACTTCATAATCTCAGCGGCTACTTGCCGATTTGTCTGAGGGTTCTGGGCATACTGCTCAATCAGGCCATTCCCGTTCAGGATTTTCCGCTGACACTAAGACAACTGTTTGCTTTGTCCTTTCTGATGGGCTTCTTCTTTAGCAACACTTATCAGAGTTTCTTGATCAGCACACTGACCACTCCACGCAGTTCCCATCAGATTAAGACACTGGAGGAGATCTACAGCAATCGAATGACTATTATGGGTACCTCCGAGAACGTTCGCCACCTCAACAAAGATGGAGAGGTAAGTTACTAGTAGTATCCCTAGGTTTATCTTCTTTTAGGTTACTTTATCTTCTGCTTCCAGATCTTCAAGTACATCCGGGAAAAGTTCCAGATGTGTTACAACTTGGTAGAGTGCCTCAATGATGCCGCCCATAATGAGCACATTGCCGTGGCCGTATCCAGGCAGCATTCTTTCTACAATCCCCGCATCCAGCGGGACAGACTTTACTGCTTCGATCGACGAGAGTCCTTGTATGTGTATCTCGTGACTATGCTGCTACCCAAGAAGTATCATTTGCTGCACCAGATCAACCCGGTTATACAACACATCATCGAGTCGGGACATATGCAAAAATGGGCCAGGGACCTGGACATGCGTCGCAAGATTCACGAGGAAATCAACCGTGTGCGTGAGGATCCCTTCAAGGCTTTAACTTTTGATCAGTTTCGGGGAGCCATCGCCTTCTCCTCGGGGCTTCTTCTAATGGCCAGTTGTGTCTTCGGTCTGGAGTGGTGCTATGTTGTGTATGTTCATCGAAAAAAAATGAAAAGAATGGAAAAGAAAAGAATATATAGAAAGAGGAACATAAAGTTAAGATCACAACACAAGGAAAAAGGTTTATTAAATAAATAATATATTAAAAATAGTGAATTCATCAGCAAATAAAAATAAAAAAACAACTATACGATAAGCACGTAGATCATTATTTTATAAATAATTATATTTTATAAATAATTTATCTCTACACATATTGAGTTTATATGTATGAAAGGTAACTGAATTTGATTCTATTTTTTATACTATATGTATAATTGTTTTTTAATTATTTATTTTGCAACATATAAGTATAAGTTTGTTGCTGATGAACAACACACACATTAAATAAAAATTCATTAAATACAAATTAAATACTAAATATGTCGAAATTTAGCTTCAGCATATTCATAAATATTTTCTTTCTATATATTAATATTTCTTGGCACAATATTTGATTTAAAAATACAGATTGCAATACACCGTGGAATGCAGTCTACGTTGCTGCTGCACAGAGAAATAATTAACATATTTATGCAAAAAGTGTCTTTTTAATGTTAATCTTTGAAAATTAAATATATAAAAACATATGACATAAGTTTTAGAATGTCCTGGAATCCATAAGAGCATGATATAACCCTGATTTAAAAACAAAATATATGCAAAATAAAATAAATTTAAATAGAAAAATTCCTAAAACTTATTTCCCAGTGTCCGGTACTCAAAATCCGTATCCGAACTCATTATGGCACCGGCTGCTGGTGCTGCGACTGCGACTGCGGTTGCGGCTGCTTGTCAGGGAAGCGAACAGGCGCGCACGCCGCCAACGTCAAGCTGTCGTCGGCATTCGCCTTCGTCGCTTGGCGCATCCTTAAAAGGTGGTGGCGGTGGCGCGGCCCAATGCTCCCGCCGCCTAGGCCTGCGCCCGGCCCTGCTTCTCCGCTCTGGTCCGGCCTGGTAGTGCCTTCTAACTGGTGCCTCCTCTGCCCCAAAAACAACAAAAATCTAGTGGCCCGTGTATATGTAAATATTTTATAAATAATATTTTCGGGCAGCACATTTGTTGCAGTATCATCAAATTGGCAGATTTTTGTTGCTCCCAGCCAACACAATTCAATCAGCTGCTGGCCAGCTAATGTGGGCCGAAACGAAATGTCCGAAATACACAGGCGATAACATATATACAAATATGTTGTATTTCTAACATATATATTGTTGCCGAGCAACCAGCAGAAGCGTTGTGGCAGACTGACTGCTGAATGAATGGCACCCAACAAGGCGTTGTGAAAATGTTTGCCGATTACTCAGCTGATAGTGGGAAAAATAGAAAAATAGAGTGAATGAACGATCGCATATATAGTATATATCTGTGGGACATTATATATAATTTATTGGATACTAGGAGGTCTTAGAGAGCGTCATCTTTCAGATATATCAAGAAATGTCAAGAGGATTTTAAGTTGAAGAAGATACATTGCTGGTCCATGAAAAATACTCTTAAAAGGAAAACACAGTCTTAAATTGTTTATTTTTAAGCTAAATATGTTTAATTTTAAAAATTAAATTAACTGGGATTGGGCTTTAAAACACTAAACAAATTCAATCCTAAAGTTCTGTTGTCTGTTATCTTACACATTTTAATTAGAATTAATTTTTTTTAGCAGATCATCCAAATTAGCCCTATTTAGAAATGTACATTTCCTCACCTGCGATAACTGGCCAATCGCATATTTATCTAAATTTAAAATATATACGAATTTCTGTGAGTTTTATATTAAAAATAGAATTCCATACTCTAGATACGTTTCTGCGCGTAAGCGTCAAAGAATCTCTTGCAAAAACGTGAGAGCGCACGGTTTTCATTTTATTTATTTTTGCTTTTCCCTACGATTTTTCACCGCCCACCCACTCACGCACTCTCTTCGAGATATTTTCTTTTTTTTTTAAGAGAGAATTTTGTAAACAACAGCAAATGTTTTCGTTTTTGTTATTATTTTTAAAAAATTCCCATAGCACCATATAAGTCAATTAAGAGTTTTGATCATTAACTGAATTGATTTTAATGATCTCGTTCGTGATTAATGGGAGTGTGCCAAAAGAAAAACGAAAAGCAATAGTTTGTGGCATATTTAATTGATTTCAGTTTTGACGGACCGACAATTTGGCAAATCTATAAATGCACCGCGCGCTCTATTAACAATTTTCGGTTTGCGTTTATGGCTTTTGAATCCCTAACCAGGCAACAGCACAGCATAGAGCGCACACCCACCCATCAAATTATTATGGCCGAGAGGAGAATGCGACGCGGTATATAGTTTTGGTTTTGTTTTGAAATTCTTATTTCTAATTGCGAGTGCGTTCTCATCAGCGGCGAGAGATTTCCATCCCAACCATGTATGGATTGGACCAACGTGCAAATGTTGATTAAAAATTAGACAAAACAAAAAAGCAACACGGCACCGATACAGCTACAGCCACAGATACGGATACAGGCACAGGCACAGCTGCAGATAGAGATACAGATACAGATACAGATACAGATACAGAGACAGATGGAGAGCGAATGCTACGCCTACGATGGGGATGCTCCGATCCGGAGGATATATCCACATGTCGCTGTATCTGTGGGTGAGCAATCTCACCGATGTTTACCCTGGCGCTCAACAGCGTCTGCTTCTCAGCAACTTAAGCACTGAAAATAATATTTAAAATATTATATGTAGAAGATAATTTTAATTAAATATAATATTTGAATAAAAATAATCTAATTAGAAGTAATAAATAGTAAAATCACTAATGGGGCTCTTTTATATTTATGGAATTATTTAACTAAATATAGAAAAGTTTATTCGAAGAATAATTTTATTATCCACACTTCAGGTAAGTATCTAAATTTATTTAATGCTCACTGTATATATTTATTTATTTTTTTATAATATATACTTTTTTTTGTAAAATTCCTGTCAACATAAATATTATACACTTAAATTAGAATTTAAATAAAACCTTAGCAAAAGAACTTTTCTTATTTTTCTCTACGTTCTTTCTTTCTGTTGGTCATCTCGGGAATTATTTCTTCTTTTTTTCATTACTTTAAATATATTATTTAAAATTAGCCTCATCATCAAAAAAATATTAATATAAATTTAAATAATATATTTAAATATATATTTAAATTTTTATTAATATTTTTTATAATATATTTGAATTTAACCTCATTATTAAATAAATATTAATATGGATTTAAATTCGAATTTAAATAAAACCTTAGCAAAAGAACTCTTCTTATTTTTCTCCACGTTCTTTCTTTTTGTGGACCATCTCGGAAATTATGAACGAAGCGCACAGAAGTCCAAAAACAAAAATCCAAAGCAAACAAATTATTTTTAAAAGAAATTCCGAATTTCCCCCCCATCGGCGCAATGTGCATCCATGTGCACATTCGTGTGGCATGTGTGTGCTTGAGAGATCTCCTCGCGTGTGTGTTGGAAAATATCTAAACCGACTGACTGAGGGTCGCCTGAATGGTATAAATATTAGCGCATCTCGGTCCAGCGACCACTCGCAGTTCTACAGCGAAAGTGTTGATTTGGATTTATAGTTTTTCCTCTTAACGGTTAGTATTTTACAAGACTTTTTTCCCAAAGAAGCTTGTTCGAGTGTACAGTGTTTGAGTTACCAAAATATATGGAATTTAAAAGGATTGCAAAAAGTGGATATAGAGCAATTAAATATTAAATTAAACCAAGGAGCCTTACATCCCTTTAAAAAAGTTCTTATTAAAAGAATTATCTACTTTTTGAATGTAGAATTCTTCAGAAACTTTCCAAGTGTTTAGTGACTAATATTTTCAAAGGATATTGAGCTTACATTTGGAAATCAAGTGAAAGTGCTAGAAAAATCAGAAAGGAAATGAGAGAAAGGAATATTAAATTCTCCTCAGATCTCGACTTAAAAAAATTGTATAACTGAGTTTAAGATTTTTTAGAAAAAAGTATTTTTCTAACTTAAAAATTCTTAAATAAAAGAATATTGAATATTAAATAATTCTTTCAAAAAACATTTAAATAATTTTTGTTGAATAGATACATATTAGTTTCTGATTTAAAAAAGAATATATTAATATTCATATGATTTTAAAAGAATGTATATTCTTACAACTGTTTTTAGATCAATTTAATTTTTAAACATTTTTAAAAGAGCGACCTTTTCAAATAAAGTCACCCACACGTTTTCTAGTGATCGTTCGTCTCACACATAAACTGTACACACAATTTCATAGCACATCTTATACTTCTCATTCTAAATTATCCCTTCCCTTGCGGTTTTTGCAGTTAAAAACAGCCAAAAGCCAAGATGTGTGACGACGAGGTTGCCGCATTGGTCGTGGACAATGGATCCGGAATGTGCAAGGCCGGTTTCGCCGGTGATGATGCTCCCCGTGCCGTGTTCCCCTCGATTGTGGGTCGTCCTCGCCATCAGGGCGTGATGGTGGGCATGGGCCAGAAGGACTCGTATGTCGGCGATGAGGCCCAGAGCAAGCGTGGTATCCTCACCCTGAAGTACCCCATCGAGCACGGCATCATCACCAACTGGGATGATATGGAGAAGATCTGGCATCACACTTTCTACAATGAGCTGCGCGTCGCCCCCGAGGAGCACCCCGTGCTGCTGACCGAAGCCCCGCTGAACCCCAAGGCCAATCGCGAGAAGATGACCCAGATCATGTTTGAGACCTTCAACTGCCCCGCCATGTATGTGGCCATCCAGGCCGTGCTCTCGCTGTACGCCTCCGGTCGTACCACCGGTATTGTCCTGGACTCCGGCGATGGTGTCTCCCACACCGTGCCCATCTATGAGGGTTATGCCCTGCCCCACGCCATCCTGCGTCTGGATCTGGCTGGTCGCGATCTGACCGACTACCTGATGAAGATCCTGACCGAGCGCGGCTACTCTTTCACCACCACTGCTGAGCGTGAAATCGTGCGTGACATCAAGGAGAAACTGTGCTATG
Organism: Drosophila punjabiensis; assembly: GCA_008042585.1. Classification (NCBI taxonomy): domain Eukaryota; kingdom Metazoa; phylum Arthropoda; class Insecta; order Diptera; family Drosophilidae; genus Drosophila; species Drosophila punjabiensis. Next base: position 155,318 of record VNJR01005250.1, read on the forward strand.
TTGCCCTGGACTTTGAGCAGGAGATGGCCACCGCTGCTGCCTCCACCTCCCTGGAGAAGTCGTACGAGCTTCCCGACGGCCAGGTGATCACCATTGGCAACGAACGTTTCCGCTGCCCAGAGTCGCTGTTCCAGCCTTCCTTCCTGGGCATGGAATCGTGCGGCATCCATGAGACCGTGTACAACTCGATAATGAAGTGCGATGTGGATATCCGCAAGGATCTGTACGCTAACATCGTGATGTCGGGTGGCACCACCATGTATCCCGGTATTGCCGATCGCATGCAGAAGGAGATCACCGCCCTGGCGCCGTCGACCATCAAGATCAAGATCATTGCCCCACCAGAGCGCAAATACTCCGTCTGGATCGGTGGCTCCATCCTGGCCTCCCTGTCCACCTTCCAGCAGATGTGGATCTCCAAGCAGGAGTACGACGAGTCCGGCCCCGGCATCGTCCACCGCAAGTGCTTCTAAGCGATTCACTAAGCGCCACAGACACTGCAAGCCACACGGGCACTGAGACCCACCCACACCACAGAACACCACACCACACCACACAGCTACAGCAACAAGCAAAACCAAAAACAAGATCTAGAGCCTAGTGCCAATGATGATTAATCTTAAGTTAAAGCCTCTTGCTGCCCTGCCAACCGATAAAATGAGCAAAATTAGATGGATCCGCATACCGATGTCACAGCATGTATTATACTTATATTAATATTTATTGGAAGAGCCGAGCCGCAAGCTGGCGAGAGTAGGAGAGTTGAGGAGACACAAGAATGCAAAATTTTACAGTTTTACAAATAAATTATACGTTTAGCATCCTCTTTAAATTAAATCTAAATTTTAAACGAATCGTATCTTTCATTGCTTTCAAATGCAAGCAAAGGCGACCCTATTTTTGGTCTCGCACAGGAAATTATGAAATTTTGCACGCCCACTGCAAAGGGGGGAGAGTCCGGACTACGGATGAGCCCTCTCCGGCGGCGAGCATTTGAGGTGCATGCACATAAGGCGCCTTGTATAGGTGTACATGACGCCTCCAAGACAGGCCATTTTTGCTCATAGCCAGCGATGCCACAGCAGGAGCTGCCCCCTCATCGAGGATCTAAAAATAAGATGCTAACATGCCAGAGAGAGCGAGCATCAACAAATGTTTTTCTAAAATTACAGTGGAACCTCAATATGGTTGAATATTTGACAGTTTATTGGGATTTACAGATCAATAACTGAATTTTCTATAAATAAGATTGATTAAGATTAAGAATCTTTATAGACAAAGGTTGTAGTGATTTTTTGTTTGCCATTCTGATCTGCTTTAAGACTAATTTTGTTATTATAAATGTCTTAGTATACACATGTTCCACTGTACACATGCTCTGCCAAAGATCGCGTCTTTTTTGGAACCAACATCGATGCTGGGAGAGGCGACCGCCGGCTGTCTTTTTTAATTGCAGTGCCACGACCTCGGGGGCTGCAAAAATATCTTGGAATTTCAAGTACATGTGTGTGGCTGGCCCAGCTTATACTTGAAGCATGGAAAGGGAAAGGAAAAAGATCAGGCGACAGCAGGCAGATGGGTCTCCTTGGGATTCCTGGAAACGGGCTGCCTAATTCGAAAATAGACCAGAGAGAAAATCTTCGTGGTGTGTACTGTGTATACATGGTGCATAAATGCACTTTTTATTGAATATTTTTTTATACATTTAAATGCTTCAACATCGTCGCTGTTTGCTTAGACAAAAAATAATTGAGTGGATTCCTTTGCACTTAACATTGCTCGTTGGTAAGTGGTAAGTGTGTTTCTTTTCAGTTTTAAGATTAGAAAAAATACTCTCACAATTCAATTCATTTTAGTTTCAGTCAATTTCGCTGCTGCAGTTGAAAATTTCGTTGTTCTTGGTGGTCTGTTAGTCGTTAATTGGAATACTGCACATAAAACGGTTCTCACATCTCCTAGCTATAATATAGGCCTAGTATATTAAGCAGAACGCCCATCATCATCACGTTTGTTTTTTTTTATCGTTTCTCTTAGTTTCTTGTTAAAAATCCAGTCTATACACTTACATTTAGCGGTTGAATACTTTATTTTAAGTACACGGTTTAGCACATTTCGTTTCCTCTCGATATCATTTCAGTGTATATGATATATGTTAAGTATATAAATATATAGATCATTAAGGCACATTTATGGACAGTTTACTTTTGATTGGACCTGCTCTCTCATTGTCTTTTTGTCGCTGCTATCGCTTGGAATGCTTAAAACTTGTCTAAGTTTGTCTATGATAAAATACGAATACGCTCCTCCCTACATTTCCATAGCTACCGAAATATAAATACGAACATTTAGCTTACACATAAAGAAGGGAATACATTTAAACAATAATTACAACTGGGTTGTAATAACGGGTTTGCGAATGATGGTCGGCTCGCGTCCCTTGGGGGCCGATACCACCTCCGATGAGACCAGCCATGGTGATACCATATCGTTGCTGTTGCTGCTGCTGCTGGACGGGTACGGAATGCGGCTGTTGTCCGGGTAATTGCTCGGGGATTTCTGTGCCAAAGATCAAGACGAGTGTTAAAAATAAAGAACGAGACGTCACGTAGGGTCGGCGGACCGTAAATGGTTAGTGCGGAGTGCAGATTGAAATGTAAGGAAAACGAGAAGGCAAGATAACTGCGGCATGCCGAAGTTCAAATACCCTGGGGGAAGGCTTCTTTTAACTGGAACTGTGCTATAAAAATGTTATTTTTGATAAAACATGCTTTTATACATTCAACATAGAAAATAATCATTTTAATTTAATGGAATTATAAGAAACTTGTACATCTATAAAGATTATTTTTAAGGTTCCATTAAAGTGAGTTATTTTTTATCAGACAGACAGAGAGTTACTGAAATATAAATTAAACATATAATCCTCATGCTAACGTTCATAGTCAGTTCGAAAGTACGCCTTCTGATAGGGTATTTAACAACGTTAGTAATAGTAATAGGCCAGTTTAGAGACAGACAGTGAAAGCGTAAACATAAGCTCGCAGGTGCTCAAACCTTTTCACTTGGCGGCGCATCGACTTCGCTGTGGTTCTGTTTAAGATTCTGATTCAATTGCGATTCCAGGCGCTCTTGCTCACTGAGCGTGGAGAAGAGCAGGGTGCCGGCACTGGGCGTTGTTGTTGAGCTGCTGCTGCTGCTGCTGCCCGCCGGCTTGGCAGCAGTTTCGGCAACGTTGCTACCGTTACCACTAGCACTACCACTACCGCTGCTTGTGGCATTGTTGTTGATGATGTTGTTAATGAATATTTCATTAATGAGTATTTCGGCTGCCGAGGCGTTGCTCAAGGCGGGTGCTGCCGTCTCCGGGGCAGTAGTACTGGCGGCGCAAGCTGTGGGGCTGCTGGGCGTGCTGATGGTGGTCACACTGGTGACGACAACGCCGCCGCTGCCGCCGCTTCCAGTGTTGTTGAGATTTGCCGGTAGGGATGATGGCGGCGTTAGTGGTCCACTCACGAATCCGGACACAAAGGTGGCATTGCTAAAGGGCGCACTGCCATTGGTGGCGGCGGCGACGGTGCTCGAGGTGCTGGAGCTGCTGCTGCTGCCGCCTGCCGATGGCTTCTGTTCCGGTATGCTGAGCGTCAGCTTATCGCCTCCCTATTTTCGTGGTTTAGCGAGCATACAGGCACACACACACACACACACAAGCACAAGCAACACACGCAATTACACGGATAAGCATTAAGTGCGGACAACAAATGGAAATAAAAACGTACAAACAGAAGGCATGAAACGAGTGCAATGCTGTGGCTTAAACTGGTTCGCTGGCCGACAACTTACCACTGATATGTAGGTGGCGTTCAGGGAATCCGGTCCATCGCTGCCGCTGCTGTTGGTGTTGGTGTTGCCCGCAATGCTCGCGTTACTCGGATGCATGTTGCTGGAGTGGGCGGCTGGCACGAACATCTGATTGGTGAGCTTGGCGTTGCCACCGGCGCCCAGTTCCTCCTCAACGCGAGCTAAAGGATTAGAGGGTAATACATTTATTAATATAATTCCTACGAGTCGCGTACTTATGCAGGAAAAATATTATGATATTTTAACTAAGCATTTTTAAGATCTCGTTAAAGGTTTTAGTTACTCTATAATTAAGGTTATCTGGTATTTTCATAGTTTCATTTAAATAAAATATTCTTTAAATAGAAATCAAGCTTATAGCGCTGAGCTACATAGAAATTAATGGACGGACCAAAACATACAATTAGCTACAATGTATGTATTCTATATAATTTAAGGCAATTATATATCCAATTTAGCATGCCATAGAATATAAAATAATTAAGCAAAATATAAGAGCTGACAAGACTAAACCACATCGCACTAAACTTACCTTTTAGTATATTGCACTTGATGTTGCCGGGCGGCAAAGCGGTGGTGCTCACATTGGCCAGCTTCACCTGATTGTTGGGCTTCTCGTTGGCGTTCGAGAGGCGCTTCAGTGTCTCCGTGTTGTGGTCCATGTCAAAGGTCTTGTTTATGGTCACCCTGCCGGATTGTTTGAATTCTAGTCAATATGTTACGTTAGTTGGACGCTGATTACGCTACCTGATACTGTTAGCATCGTTAATGGCTTCGTTTGCTAGCACTGATGGGGATGGTTCTTTGACAATGGACTTAAGCAATGAGTCTAGCTCCCTATCTTTATCCGACAAGCCGCTCTTAACACTGCACGAAGGTGAACACAACACAGAGAGAGAGAGAGACAGGTGAGAAACACAGAAACACAGGCGCATTAGTCAATCGGGAAGTGTAAGCGATTTTGGGTACGTTGACAGGTGAGAAATTCTGGAGTCTTGAGCTTACCTGAGCTGGCCCGAGCTAATGGAAGCCTTGCCAAAGCTGCCATGATGGGAGGAGGATGCATTCCGGAATGGATTCGTCTCATCAAAGTTCTTGGTGGCGTTCGGTGAGTACGGAGGCGTGTACTCCGGATCCAACCTGGATAAAAGACATTAATACTTTTAGTAACAAAACAATGATTAAAAGATTTAACTCTTACTTCACAGTCAGTCCCGCCGCTTTGCCAACAGAGCCAATTTTGCTATAGGCTGGATCCTCGTTGCTGAAGTTGGACTTGAGGGAGTTGCGACCCAGGGAGGCGCAGGTAGCTGCCGCCGCCTGAGAGGAGGAACTGATGGAACCGCTACAGGCAGCGTCCGGTTCAATGATGGCCGAGTTCTGAATGACGGTGAGCACTGAGGGCGAGGGCGTAACAGTCATAAACTGATCGGTGGATATTAGGGAGTCAAAGGGATCGTTGTTATTGTCATGGCTCGGAGCCGGGGATGCTACATGCGTAGATACTACTGGGGGCACTGGCACGGCCGGTTGGGATGCAGCAGCGGCCGCCGCAGCTGCAGCAGCAGCACGAGCATTGACCGAAGCCACAGCAGAGGCAGCGGACTCCTGGGAAGCTTTCTGCCTTTCGCGGAGAAGATGAGACTGTCGGCTGGCAAATCGCTGCGAGGGACGCCTCTCAAATTGCACTGTTCTTCTGGCTCGACTCTGTTGCGTGGTCTGGAACTCGGTTCGGCCGGAATACCGGAAACGGGAGCCCATGCGGAAGAAGTTCTGGCGGGCCGAAGGTCCCTTGACGGGTGCCCTCAACCGGAAGAAGGTGTGATGCTCCACAGCGCACTTCCACAAGTGCTTGCAGGCCTTTTCGTTGTACAGCCGGAAGACAAAAGTGTGCTCTTGTTCCCGGCCTTCATCGTCGTCTTCGATCACAATGAGCGTTAGTTTCTTTTTCTTGAAATCAAGCTTGCTGATCTTGGGCCAAAAGAACAGCCCAATCTTCTGATCACGCTCAAACACGAGTATGCCGGTGGGCGTAAGACCCAGGTGGTACTCGCAGCCATCCTTGCCCAGCACCGTGTGCATGTCCACGCCATACATGTCCAGCCACTTGGCCTTGTTCAGGAATGCAGTTTCCGCTTGGGCTGGCGTGAGACCCCGGCACGTCTTGTACTCATCGAGAATGGATATCTCCAGATCCTCCGACTGCTCGGGCACAAAACGAAACTCGGAGACAGTGGCTGCCGAGTGCACCTGGTCGTCGTAATCACCCAGTTCAGCTGAGGGGAAAAGGAGTGCAGATTATTATACATTCTGTAATGAATGATAACCCAATGAACACCTACACTGCAATGCCAAGGCACAGAGTTCGGTGGACTTGTCATCCGGACAGTCGAGACGTCCCTCGAGAAGATCCTGCTTCAGTTGCAGGAAAAACAAGTACCGGGTGAGCTCTTCGCGGAGTGTATTCGGTTCCGAAGAGTAGAACTTCACCTTCAGACGGAATGTATACGGTGGTCCGACTGTGGGAAAAACACGGCAATTAATTAGTATTGTTTCTTGTTTTTGGGTTAATTATATTCCCACATTTACTCACTTTTAACCTGCTTCTTGATCGGCTTGGTGGGATCCAGCCAGTGCTTGACATGATTGGCATCCATGAACTGCAGCCCGAAGTAGTCCTTCTCGATGATGTCCAAAGCGTAAAACACTTGCTCATACAGGAAGCTGCCCAGTGCTTTTTTCTGAAAGCGCAAAGTTGAGAAAATTGATGCCGTCAGTGGGGGGCAGCAGGTGTAAATCAAAGCGACCCTGAACTAATCACGTTCGCTTGGCGGGTTAAATTATGTGCTGATCAGCAGCAATTTGCTTATTTTATCACACGAGGTGAGGCAATGCAAGCCAGACGAGTGTCTTCGTTAGGGTGGCTCAGTGTGACTACTTCGAAAAGCAGTAAAAATAAACAGAAATTCGTGGAGACGGAAAGTAATTGTCAATTGTTTCGGTTTATTTTTTCCCAAGAAACTGAAGTTTGGGCTTCGCGTATGACGTGATTTTATCATATAATAATAGTGATGGTTTGACATTATAAATTTGGAATAACTTGAGTTTCTCTGAATTAAAAATATTGTATATAAATGAGAATAAGTGATGCAGAAATAAAAATAATTGTTTTCTATTTCTGTTTCTATTGCGAATTTAAAATAAATATATAAAAACTAAGTAATAAAGTTGCTTTTAAATTCTTGTAAATAAAGACTTCTTAAAATATGTTTGAATAATTATTGTGTCACCCTATTATGTTTCTGTATCTATGTTTGCCAGTTAAACTTCAGAGTCAATGTTACTTTTGATAAGGAAAATCGCTAAACTTGGCATTGAACTGATTTATTTATAAATTTTATTTCTTTGTTAAATGAAATGTGTGCAGTTTTTAATTGAGCGCTTTAAGTTGTTTTCTATTCAGATTTTCTAGTTTCTCTAACAATATTAAGTAGAAATTATGCTATAAAACAACTTTTTTATTTTTTTTAATGTTATCTAATTACAAATTAAACCATTTTTCTTATTTAATAACAAATATTTGTACTTAAATCTAACCTATACTGTAGGTCTCAATGTATCTCTATCTTTTTGTATTTATATCTAGAGGTTCTTCTGATTTCCTACCGGGGATTAGCCCCACATCTTTCCCCCCTTCTTTTAAACCAATTTGTTGACTTGTTGGTTCCGCAATTACTGCAAACGGCAGCAGTTCGAAGACATTCGTCTAATGTAATTCAATATATAACCATAGTACTCACCGATAATTCGATGGAAAGGTCAGTGTTGTCCAGCAGAATGACGCGGCAGTCGATTTTGTTCTTGTTGACGACGATTCGTTGCGGCTTTATCTGCGAGCCGCTGGCAATGACGCCGACACCGCCGCCGCCGCCGCCGACCCCCGAGGAGCCACCCGCTCCGCCACCGCCCGCACGGGAATTATCCACATAGTTGTTGCGCACCTTGCGACGGCTCAGAAAACGCAACATTTTCGCTACCGGGGCTGCCCTCCGTGTATTCGTGTATTGCTACTTGTAATCGTATTCGAATTGATGGGCTGCCTGCCTGCCTGCCTTTGCCCTCTCTATTGCTGGGCTCTACGGGCACGGACTATAGTTGTTGTTGTTGTTGTCAAGGTGGTTGGCTGTCGCTGCCTGCACCGATAATTCACCTGTGTGCTCTCACCTCTCGGCTGGGTGAAAAACAGCGCAGACATCAAGAAACCCAGCAGCACACGCACACACACACCTGCAGGGGCAGACACCAATACCACGGCAACTGGTTCTGGCTAAAACACACGCACACACACTCGCGCAGACCGAAGACAGACGCCCCCGTTTTGGTGGCCTCCTCCGTTTGCCGTTCGCCGTTTTTCTTCGTTTCTCCTTCGTTTTTGGCCACCGGGATTGGGGAGCTGCTGCAATCAAAGTTGCTGCCAAAACTGGGCGCTCCTTGCAGCGGTTCTCCGCGGGTCCACCTTTCTACTTTTCCCCCCGAAATCGCGCTGTTGGCCAGGTCTTTTCCAACAAAAAAAAAAAGACCAAGCGAAAACTGGATGGCCAAACACGTTCGTTCCCGTTTCGCGCGACGTTTCTTCTGGACTACCGAACACGTTCCATTCCACCTAAAACACTGCCTATTCGTTTCATTTACTTTGTTTTGTTTTATTATTGATTTTATTCTATTTTGTTGTTATTTTGACTAAAAATTAAGTGCACTTGTGTTTTTATTAGAACGTAGAATTGCCAATTTGGCTATTTGCCCGCTAGGGAATATAGCTTTTTTTCGAAGCCAAATTTACGTTATTTTAGCTATTTTTTAGGTATTTTTTTGCTTTACACAGCCACACTTAAATAATTAGTTATATATTTTTTGTACTATAGCTGTTTCAAATGTTTGTCGCTTTTATGAACTGAAAAGTTGTTCCCCAGACGAAATCTATTAAATGATCTGTTAAATTAACAGGGAGAAAGTTGAGATGTCTTAAAATAAGACCGCAGAAAACAATAAGTTATTTAAGTCCTTTGGAATGTTGGCAACTTAAACGCTTTTCTTGTGAAGTTGAGCGGGGTTTGAATTAAGATCATCAAACAAACCAAAAATTTTTTGAATGCAATACTTAACCTTAAATATTGAATTAAACTGGTTTTTTTCTCAGGTCTAGCCTTTTCGGGGGCTCATCACTAAAAACTAGGAGTTTGTGTTTGGTGCTGAAAAAATACTACTGATGGAACTATCGATGTTTCGGAGAGTCTGGCAATGCTGTTCGCTCGAGACTCAAAAGTCTGGCAACGCTTTTCGTTTAGGAGCGACCGACAAAACAAGTTGGCAGTCCTAACATGTTGTGGCAGTTATAAAATCTATTTTAAAAGTCGATTTGAATTTTAGATTTTTGAAAGTTTGGTAAGTCATAGAAATAGATGATGAAATTCAGCTCTTTTTCTGACGGGAGTCAGAATACCTAACTGTGATTGTTAAAACAGATGCAAAATTTAAAATGTGATTTTTTTAAAATTTTTTTTTTAAGCAAATAAATGGAATGATTTTAAACATTTTTGTTAGTCTTCAAATCAAAATTTACACAAATTTTAGTTTTCTTTAATATAAAATTTATAATTCTGATTTTTTAACCTTATAAAAACTAGCATAAAAAACATTCCGAATTGAAATCAAAGCATTTATGACTTAGTTGCAATCGATTTTCATGCAAGAGTTTATAAACTTCGTCCGGCCGAAGCTAGCTTCCTTTTTTGTTATCCTAAATAGATAAACATTAAAATAACAATTTGGTTCTACTTAAATTGTTATTTGCTTTCAATAATTTATATTTTAGCAAAATTGAATGCTGTTTTTAATTAAAGTTTTATAAACTTAGTGCAAATTTTGTTTTTTCTGTTCATAAATGCCTTTTGATTAAACAATGTAATGTGGACTCGATCAGCTAAATTTGGCTAAGTCTCTGCTATTTATTTCTAATTATATTTGTTTAATGTTTTTAAATCACAATTAAACAACATTTCGCCAAAAAAGTGCTCAGGAAGTACCTCAAAAGATAATAAATTCATGAGATTATTTCCCCGAAATCTGAACTTCAAACCGTAAGCAAAGAACTTAATCATAAAAAACATACACTTTTCGGGGGCGGCCGGAACTCGCAGAAGAACTTGTTGGCATTTGTGGTCGCGCAATTCTTTAAGTTTAATGCGAGGAACTAAACTAGAAAGAAGTGCACAATAACTGTAAAATAGGAAACACAAGTGGGTTCCGTAGTTGCAGCCGGCATTTGCGAAATCCTTTTTATGGGCAATTTATTCCTTTATTTGTTAGTGGATTTAAGGCCGTAACAGTGTCCACTCCTGCCGCCGCCTTACCCTCCGATTTGGCCTCCGTTTTGGCCTCCGCTCCACCACTCCCTCCCCCCCGGGGCCGGCGAAAGCGCCCCCCATTGGTAGTCGTATTTCGAGTTTAAAGGTAAATGGGAGATTTATCGCCGACGATTTCCGGTATATGTGCATAGTGTGGTGCTGTGGGTCTGGCCCACAGGGTGGCTTAACATCTTGGCTGCGGGCTCTGTTTATATCGGGGTTTTAGTGGGCCCTCGAGAGAGGCTTCGGCTTCGGTTTCGGGGCCGTGGGCTTTACAACATTTGCGAAAAGTTGAAGCCATTGAGCGCCAATTGCATGATTCATTTTCGCTTATTGGCCATTAATTTTGGCCCAGCTTCGGCAATCGGCAATCGGAGCCTGATATCAGCTGCATTTACATTTTTATCGAATGCATTAGAGATCCATCCCCACAGCACAGGCTGTAATTACCCCATTGGCCGTTATAACAAGGCGCATGATTAATTACCGCCTAATACCGAAACCCGATCTGTGGTCAGGCAGCACTTTGCCTCCTTGCGGAGGGGGGAAGAGGGATACCATCCATCTATAATAACACGACAGGCGACGATGCAGGTCTGGGCCAACGTCTTAGGTGCCAGCTGCGGCAACTTGAGCAGCCTGTTCCGTAATTATGACAGGCGGCCAAAGACATCGCACATCCCATATCCACAACCCATTCCCAGAGCAGCCGGCGGCCACACAACTCATATAGCAGAGTCCAGATCCCCAGATTCCAGATTCCATTTACCAGATCCCCAGTTTCGAGGCTTCGTCTCGATTTTCCCTGCTCCAGGGGTGTGGCAACAATTAACAAATGGCTCTCGTTGCCATCGTTGCCATTGACCAAAATAGACATGTTTGCAAAGGGTTAAGTCAGTGCGAATACAGGCATGTGTGTATGCATGGATATGTGCATACAACGCACATGCACTCGAAAAAAAATGTTGATTAGTTTTTAATAGCGTTTGAAAAATACTATATTCCTATTAGTCCCTAAGAAATCTGTCCGATTTTGTATTCCTTTCATTAAAGCCATTAAAAATGTGTCCCTAAAGACATGCTCAGGTTTCTTTGTATCTTTAACATTTTATTGCATACTTTAAGGCACTTTTAAAAGGGGTTTCAAAACCTTAGTTCTTAAATTAAGATTTAGTATTGCAGAATTATCCTTTAATATTTGTATACTAACATGATTAGTGATTTTTAAGCAAGCATGTGACTGTTTTATTATTGTTCAAGTTTAAGTATGGTTACTTATATATTCAATTTTATAACAGACTTACTTATCAATTTTTTACAATCATTCGCAGGATTTTTCATACATTTTTTTACGGTTTCTTAGACGGCCAAAAGCGACTTACATTACACGTTTTAATAAATAGAAAACTGATTAGGGAATAATAGAAATTTCTAATAAATAAATTTAATAAACCTTCACATTTGCATAGAGCTAAGTTTCTTCCTTTTTCCATTTTTTTTTTAATTATTCCTTTTTCCATTCCCTTAAATTTTGTACAGTTCTTAAGCTGTCTTTAAATTATAACTTGAAGTTATTTCTAATAAATTTAACTGCTGAATCTTTGTGTTATTCTTAAGTAAACTTAATAACTAAAAACTAATTTGTCTCAGTGCCATATGCAACATTTGTATTGTCTTAACGATAATGGCAAGTCGTGGGTATGTAATACGAGGTGGGCAAATATTTGTGTCCGTTTGAGTGAGTGTGTGGTGAGGAGGAGAGGTGGCTCCAGAGCGCCAGGTGCTGTAGGGTGGCGCAAAGGCAAAGGTAAACTATTATATTTATATGGACGTCTGCGGATGCTGGATGCTGATGCTACGCTCCAACTGTCTGCGCACTTATCTGCAGTTGAGTGGAAAATAAATTCCTTTTAATTAAAACCGCAGCACAGCTTGTGATTTAAATGGCTCACGGCTCAGGCAAAGGCAAAAGCAATAGCAGAAACGGAACTCCCAATCCGAATCCGAATCCGAATCCGAATCCGAATCAGAATCCGCGGAGCTGTGCAAATTTATTGGCTTCCATCCATAAATCAGCGACACTGTTTCGACCGGCCAAAAGGTGAATTCATTTTAATTAAATAGAAAAATGTTTTGTTGTTTACTCGGCTGATGGGCGTGCTAACAAACCCTTGCCAGAGTGGAGTCGTAGCAAAAATAAATAAATATCGGCCATCGAAAGGAGCGAAATTCATGGCCGGAGTGGAATTCGAAGTTTTTCAGTAATTGGCTACTTAAGTTCCTTCGATTGGGGACAAGGACGAGCAGCCAGAGCAGCTGGTAGTCTGGGGACGGTTGCAATAAAAAACATCCTCGTGTTGTAAAATTTTATGTGTGATTGTGTGTCGCTTTACGATATCCTGCCAGCCAGCCATCCAGTCAGCCAGCCTCCTCCAGCTCGTGCTCCTCCGGCATTCCGCCCATGACCAGGGCTCGTTACTGTCCGGAGACAGATACGCCGGAGTGGAGCAGAGCAGAGCCAGTGGAGGCCACCAAAATGGGGGGACCAAAATGGGGGCGTGGCAACAGACAGTCGTCCTGGATGGGTGGTTGGGTGGCTTGGCAAAGTGGGCGACCGACATTTGTTGTCTCAGCGAAATTCTCCGGGAAAAACGATGCGATTGCCGTTACCTGCTCACCTACGCCCTGGGGGAATATTTCACGGCTATTTGGCAAGTCAACAGCTTGTTTTATTTTGGCATGTAATTTTCGATGAGTATTTTTATGACAGAAAGGCGACAAAAGCCAAAATCAATTGGAAATCAATGTTGCAATAGTTTTCGTAGCTCCTTTGCTCTCATTTTCACCCTCCCGAAAAAGGGGAATGTAATTTGGCTTAATTAATGGAGAGAGAGCAACTCAACACGTTTATTCTCTAAATGGAGATTTGTAGGTGCCTTTTTCCTTAATGAGAAAATACTTTTGTGAGTGTAAAACTCCATGTTGACTCTTGATTTCTGTGAAAAACATTTTAGCATTATTTTTGGCTGGTAACTTTTGTATAATTATTTCTGGTGAAAAAATGGTGATTAAAAACCCGAAATCAAATGTAAATCAATGTGGGTAAGTCCTTTGAAAGGAACTTCAAAAAAGTGAAAGCAATTAGGCTTACATTAAGCTGGCGGCCATGAAAAATTTCGAGCTTCCTTGCTGGGTAATATTTTAAATTACGCACAATTTATTTTATTTTATATTCAATTTAAAAAGTGTCAACTTTCTTCCTCATTTCGTGCGCATTTTTGTGGGGTCGACCGGCGACCTTCTGTCCATATAAAAAGCCCATATGAAACGCATAAAAAAAAGTTATTTATGCCCCGCGGTCGCTCGGTCGGTCGGTCGGTTGGTCGCTTGCTTTTGTTGCAGTGCGTTTCGGGAGCGAGTGTCCTCTCCGTGGAAATCGCTCCCCAATTTTTCTACACCCCTCCTCCACCCCCTTGGGCTGTGACAAAAAAGCTAGAGGCCTTTTTCCGCAACTCTTTCGCCGGCCGGTGGGGTCGAAAAGTTTCGCAGCATTGCAACAATTAAAAGTGGCACAAGGGTCATTCAAACAATTGCCCATTGTTGTTCGCGGGACAGGACAGGAGGAGTCCAGGCCAGGCGACGGCGACGGAGGAGGAGCTGGGGGATTTAATTTATGCCACTAATTACTTTAAGAGCTTTGTGGCCGCTGCAATCCTGCAGATTGCGTTGCCTTGTATAAGATTTTCCACGCCATTATGTACGGCAAAGGTTCCCTCAGTCTCACAGCTCCCAGGTTTCCCCGAAAATGGGGGATGGGATGGCTCTTGAGGCCAAAATAATATGCAAATTAGAATTATATTCAAACGGTTTTTTCTATGCCACTAGGTAGGCGAAACTAAGCCAAAACTTTTACAACATCTTTTGTTTTGCTTCACTGTCTGCGGCTTTGCCGCCTCAAATGACTTTTGCCAAGTTGCTGGCCCGGCTTTCGTCTCTCCTCGCTCCTCGCTCCTCGCTCCTCTCTCCCAAACCAAAAAAAAAAAAAACTGGGAACCAAAGAAACTTCCTAAGGTTTTTCGGGCTATTTACACTCAAACTCAGGAGTTGCTGGCCATCTGGCCATCTTTCCAAGGAAGTATCTGCCAGAAAATACTCGTGCCTTTTGACCCGACACAAAAAGCCATCCGAGCGCCCTCGGCGGCAATAAAGCTGCAAAACTATAACCGAGAACAGCAACTTTAAATTGTAGTTTATTTTATTGACGTGTTCTTATAGCCCCAAAAGAGGCCTTGACAAGTGATTTGCCATAATTACGAAACGAGACTTTCCAGGAGTTGCACAGAGGAAAAGATATTTTAAAAGATTGATTTTATTCTTTACTTAATAAGAGCATAAGAAATATTAAAAGATAATAAGCCATAATATCTTATTTTATTTATAAGAAAATAATTTTTATTTAATAGAAAGAGGAGGAATCCAAGAAATACCTATCATTTAATGATCCACTGACCTTATTTTTTGACAAGTGCAGTTAGCCGCTGGCCATATAAATCTCACCTCCGACACACACTCGCTCATCCTCATCTCCATCCCATCCCCCCTGGAATGTGGCCAGGATGAAGCTCATCATCGATGTGCAATATTCTGCTTATCATGCATTTTTGGCCCCAACAACAACATACAAACACACTTGCGGAGATCTAACGAGTGGCACACTGGGCACTGGAGTGGTGGAGAGGCCGTGCTTGAGGAATCGAGGAAAAAGTGGGACTATTGAGCATCACAATTTGCTGATTGCTGGAGTTTTGGCGATAGGAAATGAAAACCGAAGCCGAGCCGAGAAACCGAAACTCATTTAAATCAATATTTTGTTGGGCACGTATGCAGGAGGAGATGGAGATGGAGCAGCAGTTGTCCTGAAAGATGATGTGTAATGGGAGGCGAATCCTTGGACTCAGCACAATTGTCGGACTTTGGCCTAAGCGCTGCCAATGTCCTTGTGCCCTACTGGCCACATGGCCACCGCAAAACCCCAGCCAGATGACGCCTGCATGCAAATGTCCCGAAACACACACGCAATTATATTTGCCTTAGGTCGGCATTAGTACACCGAATAGTTGGAAGTCCTGAGTCCTTAGTCCTTAGTCCGGAATCTGAAAACCGAAATCCCAAATCCCGGATACGCTGGCTGCCGGCTGCCAGCCTGCTGCTAAGAGTCATTTCCGTTTCCTTTATGGGCGACAGGCGACTGTTTTTCATATGTCCGATATAGAGATGCTTCATGTGTGCGGTTTGCGGTGACTGTTGCGACATCTATTTGATCGAAATGGGATTGTCGAGAGTGGACTTTGGCCCGAAAGATTGCCTGACAGCGGGAAGATTGAAGATGCTGCTGCCCATCCTTATCACCTTGCCATATATCTATCCCCTTACCATGTAAGAGCCAGTCAATTATTTGGCCCAAATATTTGCCACTGACTTGACATATTTCTCCACTTTACGTGGAGTGCCTCCGATGAGCACTCCACAATCTTAGACTGGCTTTCTGCTGCTAGTGTTTTCTGGCAATGTAAATAGTCAAAAGTATAAAACTTCATAAATTGATGCCTCAGACAGGGGGAGAGGGCTTGAAGTGTGGTAGATGGAAAAGTGTTTGGTTTTGCGATGGAAACTTTTGATTCTAAGGGATGATTGCATCTTTAAATGTGACAAGGTTGGTATTTTGGGGTACATTTTCCACTTCTTTACTTAACGAGCTTAAGGAATCTCTTTTTGTTTTATAAGTTAAAGAGTAAAAGTAACAATAAATCGTATTTTCAATGGTAAAGAAGGTTTATTATTCTATCATTTCTATTAAGCTAAATTCCTCATAAAAGTTCTTAAAAATTAAATGTTGTCAGTACAAAACTCTCTTAAATTATCACCAAGCTCACAAAATGTATATTTAAACACAAATCTAGATGTAAAAATAATACAACTATGAAAGTGATTCCACAATTTGGTTGCGGCTTTCAATTCATTCTTGGATTTTAAATGCCAGCCGCAACGCTCGTTGCCATCAAAGACGACTGTTGTCCTCCTTTGTGGGGCTTTCATTACATCCTTGGCAAGGACCAGAGCCCCGGGTGAATGGCCCACCTAAGGACATTTTTCTGCGGCTGCGTTTTTTTGCCTTCCTCCATTTGAAGCTCTCCCTTAAAGAAGACGACTGATATCTTGTGCATTCAACTCGGTTACTACGCACTTATCTCATCTCCGTTACTGTGCATAGAATTTTGACAGACAATTAGCAGTGGAGCTGCGGCGTTGGCAACGTTGCCAACTGTCTCTTTGACTCCCACCTCCATTGGCACCATCTTGTAGCATCTCATCTCATCCCAGACCATGTACCTTCCTGGTTTTCAGTTCCAGCTCCCTTTTGCCTCGACTGGTGCAGAGTTTTATGGGTGTTCTTCTTTTTATTGTGCTACGCATTTTCTATGACATTTTTGACGCTTACGATTTGAACATTGTCTTAATTGCTGCTTTATGATGTGTGCTCTCAAATGACACGCAGCGTTTGCCAACGTCTCCCGTGATTATGATTTAGTTCGGGAAATTGGACGACACGGAGGGAGGGAGAAGCGGTCGCCATAAAGATTAAACCCGGAGTGTAGTAACAAAGATTGTTGCCTTTGGCACCCGTCAGTCGGCCATAAAACACAAGACTCTCCCCTCCCCTTCGGCTCTCACCCAGTTGAGTTCGCATATCAAGTGTGAAGTTCTTTAAATATTTGCCGGCTGGCATAAAATAAAATATTTACAATGTGTAGCATGTGTGGCAATTGTCATGCCGAACGGCTGTAAACTGGTTATAACTTTGTTATAGATTTACCAATTGTCTGCCAATGAAAATAAGTGAGACTATGACTTTGTTTTAGAGAAGGTTTTTTGATATATTTTTTGGACAGGAAATTGGAAATAAATTATAAGAGATTTACTGGTAAAACTAAGGATGTGAAATGTATTGTTTAGTTAATGGTGAATTTGAGAGATAATGTAGGAAGACTGTTAATACAAGACTTGTATATATTATGGTAAAGTTTAAGTATTTATGGATACATTTTAAGAAAAAAATCAGAGAAAATCTATTGCAAAATGGTTTAGAAAATCTTAGAAGTCTGGATTCTGTGACTTGCTTTTATTTTGGAATACGATCGGTGGCAAGAATTTTAAAAGAGGTTGTTGTACTTGTCCTTCAAAAGAAGCTGTCAATATAAAGTAACCAAAAAAATAAATATATTTAAGTAAAAATAATGAATTAATTCAATAAAAACTTGTCACTTTAAACACACTTATATTCCTCCTAGAGATTCCACTGACCATATTCACTCTCCCAATTAGTTGTCTCGTTATCCCCGCGCTTTCAAGATCCAACAAAATCGTATTTTGCCAGATTTAATCACATTTGATTCAATTTTTTGTAACTAGCAAAATGCGAGAAGATTGATTGGCTCCAGCGAATGCAAAAATTCAATCTGCGAGTCCTGGCGCCATGCCACTCTCAAAGGACTCTCTGCAGACACACACACAGACACAGACAGACAAAGTATTTCCATATTTACGCAAATGAACGACTTGGACAGGGTCAGGGGATTCGGGTTGCGATGCGGATGGGATGTGGATGTGGAGCCGAATGGTTCCAGTCAATTACCCGCAGCGCATGCATCTAAATCAAAGGCCACCAAGGCAATCTCCCGGGCTTAGCAGAGCCGGAATCCAGAATCCAGAATCCGGAGTTCCGAGAGTCCCGAGTCCCGAGTTCCGAGTTGGAGCCCATTCCTCACCTGCTCGTATCTCTCTCTCTGGGAAATTTATAGAAACAATTTATATTTACGTACCCGAACCGGGGAATAAATATATTTGTGCATTTGTATTCGCATGAAAAAGTCGTATATTTAAAATTTGCATTTCAACATAAAATTATTTGGGAAGATTTTAATGACAAATTATGGCCGCGTAAATTATGGTGGTTGGGGTTTGGGTTTTTGGGCTGCCGCCAAAGCTGCCGGTGTTCGCTTTCCACCTTCTATTTATATTTATATTTATATCGCCAGGCACACCACCCACACACACCCACTCACACCCTGGCACCCGCCCACGTCGCCAAAATGGCAATAAAAATATTTCGCTACAGATCTTATTCAGCTTTATTTCGCCATTTTTATTTGTTTTCGTGTCGGAGTTATGTGTGTGTGTGCATCTGTATTAGTCCTGGGGAGACAGGACAGGACTCCTCCTGGCTTTGTTATATTTGTTTTCTTTTTATTTTTTTTTTGTCTTGTACACTTTCCAGCGTCGCGTCGCCGGCGAAAAACCTCTTTTATATGTATGCTCCGTATCTTTCCGCTTGCCTGGCACTTATCCCGCATCCTGGGTCCTGAGTCCTGAATCCCGAATCCCAAGAACCGAGAACCGGAATCCTGCTGGTGCAGAGTCCTGCCGCCGGATGCCTTCGTGTTTGCAACAGGAAGCCAGGCCGTGTTCACCTTGCGATTTGTTTTTAAAAGCCGCTCAGCTGTGGCTCAAACAACTTTCTGTTGGCTGCCTTTGTTAAAACAATAAAATTATTATTATTGCTCCACATGTTGGAATTCGAGGACTTAAAATGTTATTTCGCCCCTTGTCTTCCCTTCGGATCCTTGGGCATCGGAGACCCGACTCCTTCTCTGTCTGGTTCTGATGCTCCTCCATAATCATCGTCCATCATTCTTTGGACTCGTTCCTTGGGGAATTTGTCATGCAATTTAATTTTTTTCTCCTCTGTCCTCTGTCCGTTTCTTTTTTTTGTACCGTTCAGCAACAATTTTATGTCATTTGTTGATTGTGTAAATTTCACGTTTATGAAGGATGAATCGCAATCCCATCCCAATCCCAACTCGAATCCCATTCCCAGCTCCCTTCGTCCACGCATTCGAAAAGGTGCTAAAGGATTTTATGTTCGGCCTAACCGTGGCTTATTTGCGTTTTTAGTAGCCCCGCCAGCTACTTATGGCCGCGATGTCCTCTCTCCCAACTTTGGCTACATAAAAAATGATTTACTATATGGCGAGGCTCCCTTTATGACAAGTCGTAAATTGCATTTTATGTCGCATGGTGGCGGGCTTTTTGTCTTTCGTCCAACACTTCCCGACCTTTCTTTCTTCCCTTTTGGCTTTTGGCGCTCTCTCGCACTTTTATTCGTTTGTATATTTGTTAATTAAGATTGAGAACGATGTGCGGCAACTGCAGCCAGAAATGGCCAATTATGCAGCGTGTTTGCATCTGTATCTGCATCTGCATTCGCATTCGCATTTGCATTTGCATTTGCAATTTCAGCAGCAACTAGCCAAGTCGGACTAATCCGCGACCTTTCTTAGCCTCGTGTTGTGCGGAGCTGGCAGCTTGCTTATTTTAATTAGACTCCTGCCCAGGATCTGGTAAGGATAAGAGAAGGTACGGCAGCAGGGGCGAGGCTTCCAAATACTTTTACAGGGGGTTTCCCCTATTAAAATTACTGAGTAAGGCCACAGATATTGCGGTTAACCGCCGGCACTCCAAAAGTTAGCAGCTGGGCAAAAGGGATTCATATGGAAATAGTTAAAAAGCAGGCAATATATATTTCTTTATATTTTTTTACATTTAAAATAAATGCAAATTAACGTTTTAGTTGTAATTTTGCCATATGTCAGGACCCCTTTTGGGCTTCGCCACTGGCCAAGAGCTAATGGGCTGCCTTGCGCTGCGGAAATAGAATCTCCTTGAGGGGTCCTCCAGTGCCATGTAGCATGCAGCATGCACCTTAGAGCTTGCCACGCCCACTTGCAGCATGTCCTTAGATGCAGGTACGCGTAAGCATTTGCCATTGCCTTAGTATTTGTATCTTCTTGCGCCTTTGCGCTCTGTCTCTGTTTTTCCAGCTGCATCTGCATCCGAATCTGTAACTGGGCTTCTTCGAGGATGCGACGGCAGCCGACGCCTGCCTTCTTATGGAAAATGGGAAATGGAAATGGAAAATGCCAGCGAAAAAAGCCCTGCTTGCTGCTTGCTGCCTGCTGCCAAGTAGCCAAACAGCCAAGAGATTACGAAACGTGTCACAAGTGCAGTCTGCACCTTTTTGAAGTTATGTTTAGAATGGCAGCGGTCTTGGTGCGCCGCCTAATGAGTGGAATTAGAATTTCCACATATGGCAAAAAAGTCACGTTTTGTGAAATTAATGATTTGGGGCGACGGCGTCATCCTCTCATTGCCTTTGACTGACACTTGACGTGTCCACAACACTCGCAATTGGCCCTACCACCTGGCAGGAAAATAGGATCAGACAATCAAAAAGATTCTTAAATTAAAGGTAAAATAATCATAAAGGATGTCTTAAGGCTTTATGGTAATTGTAGAAGAAGATTATTACCAACAAATTTTTAAAGCAGAATAAAAATGATATTTTACATTATTAAATATTTAAATTGTAATTGTTTTAGTGCATCTTTAAATCCTTTTGGCACCGAATAGCTTTTATTTTCTCATCCTGTAGTTGCATCTGCTTTTCCATGACTAATTCTTTGCATTGTCTCATCTATTCAGAGCTGTGAATTTTCCTTTTTTGGATGCTTGGTCTCCAGTACCCGTTCAGTTTTGTTATTTACGACTAAAACATAATTGAATAACCACAAAAAACACAAATTTATTGAACCAACGTGTGTCCGCTATAAAGAAGCGTTGAAATCAAAGACCAAATTAGATCATATTAGGCCCTAATTTGGCTTTCGGTCAGATCGAGACAAACCGGAAATTCGGCGAATGTCAAAACTTGTCTCATACATAACAATGAGAGCCATAAATTTATAATCTGCCTACTCTGCTCCGTTTCATAGCCCTTTAATGATGAAGTGCGATCATAAATTTTAATTCCATGAGCAAAGTCAAGCTTGAAACCTGATTGGATGTAATCTCAATTAAAAAAGAGATACGATTGGTTTTGGTTATTAATACCGTGGCCTTTGGGTAAAATATAAATGTACAAAAAAGATGGAATGATTCAATCAAGGTGCCATATGATATTGTTTATATTTAATTTAAAGGTAATCGTTTCGGTCATAAAAATTGGTATAGAATGTTAAGAAGATTAAAATAAATAAACTAATTTGCAAATGTTTTAAAGAACAAATTAATTAAGATGAAAGACAACTCAATCTATAGCTGGTATATCTTTATTTTATACATATTATCTAGTAAAAATAATAATAAACCCACAACTTCTTTGTCAACTTGACCCAAAAACCATAACTTGCTTTTATTTTTAATGTATTTATTTCACTCAGAAGTTTTCCACTCAAACACTCCTAATCTGGCCGTGTGCGATCAGATGAATAAATCCACTTTCGTGTCACATGTCGAAATTAATTTCTAATAAATAGTGTGTTTCTTCTGATTAAAACTATTTGGAATCTATCTAATAGATACACATGCTCGCGAGTGGCTCAGAGACACGCACACACAGGCCGCCGAATGGAGAAATATGAGTATGCAAATAAGCTTAAAGCGCACAATCGCAATCAGAAACCGACAAGAACAATGACTAACGTAGCGGTAAAGTGTTTAGACACGCAATGTCAATAAAGTATCTTATCTGGCGAACGAACATTGGGCGGTATCCGTATCCATCGGATACGATACTCGCTCTCGTTCGGGTTCTCATTCTCATTCTAGTTCCGAATCTCCGGACTCATATAAGCCACGACACCGTCGTAGCACAATTTTTTTGTATTCTATTTTATTTTTTTCCTTTTTCATTTTTTTCGTTGTTGTTGTTGTTAAGGCGGAAGGGTTGTGGAGGGGGAAACGGGACACGGGCCCATTCAATAATGCGTGCCTACGAATTCTGATTATATATCGCACGGGTCGAGCTCTCCGAACAAAAACCAAAACAATGTCAAAGGGTTTGGTTTCTGTTGCGGGCAGTCGACCTAAGCTGGGAGTTTGAGTGGATGCACTGGGGGAAAATATGTATAGAAAATATAGAATATTATATTAAAATTATAAAACAGAATCTATAAATAAAAAAGAAATTTTTAAATCAAGCAATAAAGGTTGGATATCAAAAGATAACTCTGCTGTAATTAATAGTATATCAAAAGCAATCCTTAAATATCTTGAATGTTTGTTCTATAAATATTATTTTTAAAACCGATTTTATTTTCTATTTAAAAATGTATATAGAACATTTTATATGGGAGATAGAAATTATAATCTTTAAATAATAAATACATTTCTAAATCATGAAGTACTTTCTGCTTTAAAGTGGATATCTTAAGATAACTCTACTGTCTCTTATTGTATCTTTATTGTAAAAATCACTTCTTAAATACCAAGAATAAATTTCTAAATATTTTTTTCCAGTGTTTATTGGTATTTATGTTTCGTGAAGGTGCGCTTGTGTTTGTGGCAGTGATCTTTGCATGTTTGAAAAACATTTTAGCATGCAGGGCGTGGCAAGTGCGTGGCGGACAGGACAGCCAGCCATTCCGACAGACAGTTAGAACCAGAGCCATATAGCATATAGCATATATAACATATAGGGAGACGAGAGGGAGACGAATTCACCGTTGGATAGACAGACGGCGGGTCGAAAATTGCAAATTGAAATGTTACCGTTAAGCACGTATTAGGACCGTGGCCGGGGGCATGCGAGTGTGTTTGCTGCGATAAATCGATGCGATGCGATGTATAGATTTTACCGGGATCCAATCCACATTCACATCCACTTCCACTTCCACTTGGGGCTAAAGCAGAATCAGCCGCCATAAACGTTAATGAGCCGCAGCACGGCAAGGTTTCAGATATGCGTACACAGTAAACAAATAGGTAATGAGTGTTAAGGAACTTTTATCAAATCATTTCGAGGTGTTAATTTAACTAAATAATATTAAATGGAATGGAATCGTAGATTTTATTAAGAGCAAGTCAAATGTGGGTATGAAGAACGATTAAAATCAAAGAACAATAACCAAAAGATACATGACAGCATTTAATCAAATAAAAAAGTAAGATGGGAGTAATAAATACAACTTTAATATGCAACTTTTAGCACAAACTTCCTTCTCAATCTTATAGATTTTTTATTACTGTGTAGTAGTTACATTTAACCCCAAAAAAGCAACCCCCCAAGCTGGGGCAAGGTCAACTCTAGTCGAGGAACCAAGGAATAACTTACTTCGCCGTCATAAGCACACACACAACGCCGCCGTCGACGATTCTGTAATTCAAATTGGAACGTGTGATTCCCATGCTAATTGATGGCATGTTTATGGATTGGTTGTCCTCCTACAAGGCGGGATCTTGTAAGCGAGTGTTCGCCATTGATATGCAAATTTTAATGGCCAAATAATCGCATGTATCTGGCTTGTAATAGGCTAATAAATTGATTAAATTCTTTTCGGCTTTTATTAGGAAGTTGTCATTAAGTCATCAGTGCGATGCTGCCATTAATTGCTGCCTTCGACAAGCACAATTCGTTAGCGAACAAGCCGCGAGAACAACAAAAACAAAGCACACACAACACACAGTTGGCATACACACTTCGTATGTAAATTAGCCAGAAAGCCAAAGTCGCAGACACTCCTCCAGCGATTGGTATAATAAATGTTGGAGTCGCTCGAAACACATGTAAGGCATGTGGAAATGGGATTTTAAACGCTCGAGCCCAAGTGGCTGCCGCTACTGCCCCCGGCTCCGAGTTTTGCATACCCGAGATATACGGATACGGATACCCATGTCAGGAGTATCTGATGATGGGACTGGGACCCGACCCATGACGAATGCCCGGCAAATGCAAATGCGAATGCTATACACAATGGACTCCAGTTTCCTAGGAATCGCCTTCAGAGTATCGCTTGCAGTTGTTCTATTCCAGCACGCGATCCATTACCGCAGGAGATGTATCTGTGTATCTGTATTTGTATTTTTTTTGTGCATCTGTGCGTTGCCACGTATCTGCGGTTTGTTTACGTCGCTATTTTTACATTGCATCCCGCATAACTTCTTTCAATTCCAAACATTCTGTGTATTTCTTCTTAATTTGCTCGTTGCTCTTCTTTTTATTGAACATCGCGCAGCGCGCGCCCCCCGAAAGTCAGGGAATATTTATTGTCGATATGACCACACCTATTTTATGGGCTAGCAGCTACCGATTCCCAATTCCCGATTTCTTGGTCGGTGCCAAAAATAGCCACAAATCCCTGGTGCTAAGTCCAAAATAAAAGAAGAAGCCAGTCGTTGCTGGGGAAGTGGGGAATGCGACTGCGGCTGAATAGGTATTTGTGCACGGAGGAAAAATAATTATAATATATAATTATGAAATCAATTTTATTTTTAAATAAAATTTCTTGACATTTGTAATGTTTTTTTATTTGAATTAATAAGTTAATTTTTAAGACAAACTCTATATCACTTTATTTAAATGATTAAAATTAAAGCTGGAACAGTTTTTAAACTAAATACCTTTTAATAACCTTTTCAATCTCATCTTGGATATCTATCTATTTCCATAAAATATCGCTAAATATAATAAAGTTATTTTATATATTTATAAGCTCTTTTTTCTCCCTGTGCACCTCATGAGGTAGCCCAGGAGTGGGCGGTGGTGAATGTCCGTCTGGGACTGGGACCTGAGTGCACTGCCATCTCACTTGAGAATTCTCACACCTCGTGGCTGTCAGTCTGGGTTTTTCGGGAGTTTCTCCTCCGGAGAGTTTTTTTCGGTCTGATTCCGGGAGTCAGTTTAGGCGCATCCACGTGCCAGGCTTTTGATCTGTTTAGCATTCCGTGGCACATCGGAAAGTCGTAACTATTGACAAGATCTGGAGCACCAACAAATCGGGGAGAGAAATTACCCAAAAGCGAATGCATTTCGATTCGTTTCGTTTTGGGGCGGCACTCGTGTATTTGTTTGCATTAATTTGTATATGTTACTTTAACGATTTAATGCCCAGCATGGCACCGACCCGACGCAGATTCCGGGGAATGGGAACGCTGCTGGAGGAGGAGTAGGAGCTCCTCGATGGGCACCCAATGGAGTTCGATCCCCATTCCCAGGTGATTGCACTCGAGGGGGATTTTCCCCTTCCCCGCACACTGTTTCTCTCTGGGCTTTTCTGGCTATTCCTTACTACTTCCTTTCCATATCAAATTGTGTGGATATTGCGCATCAATCACTTGATAAAGAACAACAGCGGCGCACTCGTATGATGAATAACATCTGCCCCGATCCGGATCCGAATCATCCGAATTAAGGCGCAATGTTTCGCCGCAAAAATATATATATATATACATATATCATATTGTTCATATGTGTGCTTTGTACGGGGGGTTTATGGAAATCCACTTGAAAAGCCACACCGACTTATGGACTTGTTCCGTCAAAGAATAAACACATTGATTGATAAGTGAATAATTCAGGCGAGCAAATATTGTTCGATTTAATTAATTTCCCATTTCCCGGCCTAGAGGAATATTGTTCATCGCGCAGACCTCCTTTTACCGGATGGCAAAAATATTTGGTTTGGCTTTAATTCGAAAAAAGTGTGTGCGGTAAATAAATTCATCTCTGAATGTCTAAATAAAGTTTGAAATCTGTTCAAAAGGAACTTTAAATAAATGGTTCCAAATAACACTAAATCTTGTAAAGGCTTTTAATGTATTTCTCTATGTGTTATATAAAGGTCTTTGATAAGAATTTAAAATATATTTTGTCTATATATAAACCCTTTAAATGCTTTCGATTATACAGAAAATAAAACCCACGATGAATCAATGACATATAATTGTTGATCATAAAATAACAGTAAATCTTAAAGCGTTATCATTTCGCTTATAAATAAAAGTTAATGGTGAATAAGCATTCTTCTTCTCTTTTTGTCTGTTTTGTATAATTTTTGTATAGGTCAACACGGGCTTAATAAGTTGGCCAAAAACCGGATTTTCAACGAATGAAAATATACTAAATGTGTGTCTTGTTCTGAAGTAATATTATAATTATACCTGTCGCATTTGTATTGTATTTAACTTTTTGCCTTAAATTGTATTATAATTGTTTCTTAATTTGGTGAAGATGACAGAGCAGACTAAGTTGAGTGTATTGTTTAATCATCTCATATAAATAAATATTAGGAAATACACGAAATATTTTAATTACATTAAAAGAAGGGGAGAATTGTGTCTAAACTGTAGATTTTACTATTTTAATGAATGTTGAATGTAAATTAAATTTTTTTGAAAGGCAAAGAAAATATTCTTATTTGTGGAAAATGCAAATAAACTATAAAGCTGGAAATTTCCTACATTTTAACATAACATTATATATTTATTTAATAAAAATAAGACAATATTGGAAGATAATAAATAAGAAAATATTACCAGCAAGCTCCTGACCAAAGTCTTCTTTTTAGATTAAAATTAAAGGCTTTGTGTATTTTTTAACTTATATAGGAAAAAGTCTCTGAAACACGAAATTTCCCAGCTTAACCTATTCCGTTTTTTAATAATTAACTACTCTAGCCAGTGAGTTCTTAACCAAAGTAAAACCAGCTCGAAAAGTCTTTCGGCAAAGCAATTATTCATCTGTTAAGCGACGAGTATCTGTATCGGCCGAGGGATATATACGAATATAACATCGTGTAATCGTGTCTAGCTCTAATTACTTTCACAGCGACAACTTTTATCGCCCATCGCAGCGAATATCTGCCGTTTGAGGGGCAATCTTCACGCATAAATAAGCGCAGGGTTCAGTGACGAGGGGAAAAGCGGAAAGTGGAAAGCGGAAAACGGCCAAATTTGTCAATCGAAATTTTCCTGCATCGAGGAAAAGTGTGTGTGTAGAACCATGTTTGAAAATGGAAAACCTTATAAAAGCTGTAACTAGCATATAGCCTTAAAAATAGCTTATTTTAATATTCTTTTAATATTCTTCTATGCAAATTTAACTTGTGAAATCAACAATTTATATTTTATGTAAAAAATATAATTATTATTTCTACTATAAGTTGGTTTTTATATAAAAAATATTAATATACAATCTGTATTTAAGGACATAGTTTATTTACTTCTATGCTACTATTTAAAATAGCTTTTAATGTGAATCAACTTTCTTGTTTTGTATATAAAAAATAGCTTAAAAAAATCTTTAATTATCTCATATTTATGCAAAATTTACTGATATTATCTCTTCCTAATTTAAAAAATAAAATAAACGCTTTGCTTGTTAAGAATTTTCTCCTTAAACGTGTACCCATAAAAAATGAATAAAAAAAAAAAAGTAAAACACCAATGAAAAATTCAAATTTTTCGAAAAACTTACTTTAAAACCGCACACCTTTTCTGTGATTATTTGTCATTAAAATTAAATTTCATAATTTGAAGTTTCCCCAAACATACGATATGAGCGCTGTTAACATCTAGCCCCCCAATATCGTATGCCAAGTTTCGGTGCTCGCTCTCTTTGGCGTCCGCTCTTGCATTCGGTTTTCGAACTCGCTCCGCTCGCCTGCTGGCTCCATCGTTTTTCGAACTCGCCGCGATTCGAAGTGAAATCAAAGTATCTACGAGCGCGCTGACGACGACGTATCCAGTAGATACGCGAACCCATAACGGTACACATGTTGCTGTCGGAAAACGCGAGCGGCCCAAGTGGAAATGTAGCCCAATCCGTTCGCTTCAGGCTTTCCATTTAAAGCGCTCCTCTCGCACACGCATACGCACACACACACCCGTATCCGTACGTTGTCGCACACAAGCACACCCACAAGGGTTCTCGGCTCTCGTACTCGAGCACGCACCACTACGGACGCAAGTGCACGGTGCTCGTGTATCAGTGTGTCTCCCTGAGTGTGAGTATCTGAGCCGAGCGGCTGAGGTGTTTGCCATTGTGTTCAGATACAGGATTTAGTGGCCAAGTGCTTAATAATAGCATCGTAAAGGCACGGGCCGGTAAAGGCAAAGGCATAAGCCGCAGGCCCATCGATATCGATAGCCAAGTGATAAATGCAAATTATCTTTAATCAAACGTAGCCCCAAAATGCTAAAAGTGTGCGGTGAATGTCTGCCGTCAGCTCTCGCAATTCTCATGGAAACTCAACTCAACTCACAACAGAAATATATGCAAACTAACTGAAATGAATATATCAAAGAAACAGCACATAAATAACAAAAAGTCTAATGAAATCGTGTTTAGCTAAACTGTGCCTCCAGCCAAGTGATATTGTTATAGCCCCAAAAAAGTGATCAAAGCCATTTAAATACAGTTAAAGCGATTAAATCGTTAAAATACAATTGTTTGACAAGCTAAGAATCCAATAAAATGACTGAATAATTCTACGAAATTGTTTATTGGTTCCCAGAAAGTTGAAGGATGTTAAATTATAAGATTCTTGTTAAAAAATAAACGTTAAAAGACAGACAAAAATTATCTAATAAACTCTTATAACAATTGCATTGTTGGAAGTATAATTATTAAAATTACAAAAGTTTATTGAAATACCTAAACAATTTAGAAACATAATTACCTAATTATTGAAAAATAATTACAATAATTGTGCAATTATATTTTTTAATGCCATTAAAACAGCAACAAAAATTTGTGCAATTATACCTTTTTTTATCTTTCAAAATAGCACAAGTTTTTAAATTGAATTTCATGTTTTTATAGTCTCTGTAAAATTAATTTAAAGCCCAACTAACAACTTGCTGGCATTTTGCACAAAAGAATTTCCAAAACCTCAAAACAGAAACCTTGTTCAAAAGAATGTTAACAAATTGTATATAAATAAAACCGCAATGCAATTGCCATGACTGACATTCAAACAAGAATAATTAAACACAAATAAATAAAAGTAGTAAAGCTCTTAAAGTGCTTCAAGCTGAAGCCTCGAGGATTACCCCAAAAAAAAATTAAATATATATATTTAAAAGAATAGCATGAAAATGCAGAGCGACTGAAATAGCAACAAACGTTGCCGTGGCTTGACTTTGAAAATCGGCTCCACGCCACTCCACTCCAGCTTTGCCAGCCAGCACTCCAGTGGCTCTCCACTTGGAGGAACGGAGCAAAAGGGCCAGGACAGAAGTGGAGAAGTGGAGTGGAGGAGCAGTAGCAGGAGGACACTCCGCTCGCTGCTCGGTTTGCGGTGCCGTGCCTCGAGCTCGTCGATAATTGGAATTTACGACTGTGGCATAAAAAAGGAACCGGCAGAATACTGGCTGCAAGGATATGGCGGCGGCGGCCTCCGCTCGTCTCTGTTGTTTGGTGACTCGTGTCTACCTCTTCCCAAGTCCCGAAACCACTTTTTCTCCCTGAACAGCCCTTCCGATAGTCGGGTGCCGTGTAAATATTTTTTTGTCGTCGCTCCGTGTGCGGTTCAATTGGCCCTGTCAGTGGCAGGCGCGCTGATTTGTTATGGTAATAGTTGTCACAACGAGAGCAGACTCGAGAGATCCTTCTCGCGCGTCACTTGATTACACTTGGCCACAATAGTGGAATGGCAATGGTGGTAAAACGAAGTCTAAACTATATAAGACCGTAAATCAGGGCCAATTAGGCGGGCAATCGGTTGCCAGTTAATAAAATGTGTCTCTTCCGGATACCTCGCAGATTCATCTCAGACGGCGTGTCTGCTCATTAGAAGAAACTTGCCAGAACAGAGTCCGAGTCGGAGTCCTAAGCAAACCAAGTCAAACAAAAGCAGAAGCTAAAGCTGAAGCTGAAGCAAAAGCAACGCCTAACCCGATGGCCAATAAAAACAACATGGAATATTGAATGAAATCGGCCGGCATATATGCACATACATTAGCAGGTGAGTTATCTCCGCTGGCTGCTTATTTCCCTCAAAATTTATGCTCGTGCATATCTGCATAATCGCAAATTAAGCTACATAATTAATAAGCCAGGAGCCCGAACCCAAGCCCGAGACTCAACCCAAGTTCGAGCCTCTGGCCTGTCACTTGGCGTTGATGTAGCACTTTGGGGAGCTATCAACTGCCTTTTTGCCGGGCTCAGCTCGGCCTTTTGCCAGATTCTTTGCCTTTGCTTTCGGCTGCTGGCCATCTTTTTACACACACTTATCGGGATATATTTGTATATATATATATACACTTAAGGTGTACCCTGTTCCGTGTGTATCTGTGTGTACGTGCCACTGCTTTCCGAAAAGTATCGATGTCTGTAATCTTAATTAGCAACACCACAGCAACCGGCAACAGAGACAACATCGGTAGGCCAGGAGTGCGGCTCGAGGCCCACAAACATCTTTTAGCATTTCAAGCGCGGCGTATCCGTTTTTTCTTTGCACTCTAAAAAATTTAGTCCTTTAAAAAATAGGGAATTTTTTAAGTTGATTTTGGGTGTTTTTCGTTTAAATATTCAAGAAAATCCGCCTGGAAGCAGCTGAGTTTTCTAAGAATTGAGTAAATAACAAAAATGTTGAGATGCTAATTTATTTATGAATGCTTAGATAAGGTGGAAGTATATACAAATTTTAAACATTAGTATACGTTGTATATTCACTTTATATATTTTTTTCACAAAAAACAATATATTGAATCTTGATTTTTAATAAGAATTTAAATTAAAAGTAAAAGAATGTGATGTCATTCATAAGAAGTCTATGAATGGATTGTAGTCTAATTGAATCTCAGTTTTTCTAGGAATATATCTTTATCAATTATTTTATAAAATAAAATACGTATTATAATACAATAATTGTCATTTGTTGTAAATTATAATTTGCATAGAATGACAATAATAATAGACTCTTATTCTTTTACCATGATTCTCTTTGACAATACTCTTTGTGTAATAAATTCATTTACATCCCAAACTTAATCTTAAATACAATTTAAACATAGTTTCTTGTAAAGAAAAATCTTCTCCACTTATCTTATTGTATTTTTTTTTCCAAGTGTCTTTGCTTTTTTCTGGGTGTTTCTCACAAAAAATCACATTACAACGAAAGCCGAAACCGGTTTCGGTTGATTTCTTGTCATATTTCGTGTAGAAGCCAAAGGTGTTTTGTACAAATGGCCAGCAAACTAAACAAACTAAAGTTGCCGGCCAGCTAGCTAGTAACCGGCTGCCCATCAAAGAGTTATTTATACTTATTAATGCCAATGATGAGTGCGAGGGGTCCGAGTCACCCCGGTTCCCCCCTGTGGCATGATGTGTATGCAAATGCAAATATCTTTGATCTGCTTTCAGGCTGAAAAATTCGCACCTTCATGTGCGAACAAAGCGCCCATGGGGAATGCTTTCGGAGGAGTGCATAGGAAATCAAGTTTACGACTTCTCGGGAGGATGAAGGATAGAGGATGGAGGATGGGGTTCCCGGGTCGAGAGCCAAGGGGGAGGCTACTCAGTTTAATTGCGTCCATTAGAAAGCGCTTAGCGTCTTTTGAGTGGCAGCAGGCAGCCAGAAAGCGGACGGAAATTGAAATTACAGGTGTAAATGTATAAATTCCTGTTTACGCCGATGTCCGGGGCTTAGCTGGCCTTTTAAATTTTAAACTTTAATGCGACACCTTCAATCGAACAATCGGAAAAACGCTTTGTTGGCTTTTCAGCCGCTGGAAATATTATTTCATTATTTGTAACGTAAAGTCGAAATAAATAATTAATAAATCAACGCATCTATTGTTTATTCTATGCGGCAATAAAAACAGATAAAAGCTAATGAATTTTAAACAGTGAGGAATTCAAGTTCACTCACATAACCGGTTCTCTTTTTAGTTTGTTTTTTTCTTTCCTCTGTGGGGTCAGTTTGTCAGCATTCAAAATATTTGGCTGGTAATAACCAAAAGTGGCCAACAAAAGGGAGTCGAGAGCCCCACAAAAGAGCTTGTAGATACCCTTGGAAGTCCATCAAAATCAAAATATAGGTAGGTAGTTGGGTGATTTAAGAGATACATTTAATTAGCGGAGCAGCTGATTGATATGGCAGCATTTTAATTTAATATTGAATGTTATCTCAAGTGGAGTTGTAAGATTCAAGCCTGTATTTATTCATGGTTTTAAATCCTACAGAACTGGCTTAGAAAACAGATGATTGATGAGGCAGAATATTATTTCATTTTTGAATGTTGTCTAAATTACTTAAAGAGCTATTGAAAGCATCATACCCCTCCTTTTGAGGGTATACTGTGCCCTTTGTAAATCCATCCCTCTGCTCTTTGGTCTGTTTTTGTATATTTCAAGAGTCTCCTCTGGGCCAAGTGTTTGGCTATCACATTCATAGGCAAATTGTGCGCATATTTATGAGCAGCTCTTTTCCGCGACGGGGGGAAATGGAATATCGTAATAATTAATTAAGTTATAACATTAAATGGCCATAAAGGGGCATTAGGCCCATAACTTTGAGTGGACATATGAGCATGAGCCACGGCTGGAATCTCAGAAATTCGTTACTGCCAGACCCATAACTCTTTTGCCTTTTGTTATCGACGGATGGGATCTCTAACATAAGTTGGCTATATGCCTGGCCTTTGGCTCTGTCGCATTCCGGCCATCATCATCATCATATTTTACGACTGCGACTGGCCAATCACTACCACACTTTCTTGGCCACAATCCGCACAACTTGCTCAGCATTTCTCGGCCCTGTCAGTTTTGATTTTTCGGTTTTTGGCCATCTCTCAGCCAAGTGCCAAAACAAATGACTTCACATTTTTAAAGATATTACGTTGACGAAACCCCTCCGCAAATTGAGTAAAACGACCGTAAATGCGTCATGAATTCCCACCTGGCTGAGAGAGTCATGAATACCTCTAGAAGTTGGCAGAAGCAGCAGTGATTACCGGCGAATAAAACTATTAGTTACACTTAAGCGACTTGCTAAGAGACTCTGTCTGACTCTGCCTGACTCTATAAAAATCGCGAAAATGTGTGGGACGTGTTGATCCCGGAACGCATTGTTCTCTTAAATACTTTTGATTTATTAGCGAAATGAATGGCACTGACAGCGGTTATTAATTGTGGCCAGCGAGACAATGGACACGTTTACCAAAAAAGCAAAAAGAAAATCAACTGTATTTATTTAAATTTATGCCCTTGAAGCTGGCCAGCAATCGGTTCCATCTATTGAAGCCTTTTACAGATATGGAAAACGAGCTTCCAGAGCCCTGAAGTATGCATCATTGCAAATTGAGTTCAAGTATTCGAAATGCGGGCTTATTAATGCTTTGATTCATATCTTGATTGCTTTCCTCACAAGCACACACAACATTTCCGGTGTCTCAGGCTTAAGCTCTTATCTGGCTAGTCAGAAAATATATATCATCATTCACATAAGCCATTTGCATTTACGAGCCTTTTTACATTTTAAAAGATGTCTCTCTCTCTCACAAATGTAGTTTTATGAATTTGCGAAAACAAACTAAATTCCCTTTGGAATATTTGGAATATCTCCGGCTTAAACTTTTCAAGCAAACTTAATTGTATTAAATTTGGAAAGCAACTTTACAAATTCATATTCATGCACTTTCTGCCCCTGGTTTGCAAGTTTATTAGATTCATTAGTGACAGGCTGGAATTTACAAATATTTTTGGTAACCAAGCATTTGATATGGCTACACGAGGGCTCAAAAATAAAACAACAAAGGGAAAGGAGAATGTAATTTAAGTATGTTGTAAGCAAGAATTTCTAAAATAACTTACAATGTTTCATATTTTTTCTTGAAGGACATAAAAGTTACTTTAAGGTGTAAACGGGGGGAAATGCAGATTTACGAGAGTGAAGGGAGATTTTTTAATATAAATATGAAATGAAACATTTCCTAAAGTGCTTGAAGTTGGACTTTTATATTTATATAATATATATTTTTATTTATATATATTTTTTAGCACAAAGCCACTGGTTATTCATTTCACAAATTAAAGACTAAATTAGAAAGTCTAAGTTGGAAGTTCATTTAGGAATTTATGAATTGAGATATAGAAGAATATTCTTTTCCTGTAACCGCTTCTCATATATTATTAATTAAAAGCACTTAATTCTTTATCAAGATTATGCAGTTAACATTTTGAATTAATTATATACATTTAAAAACAAATGACTTCTTTCTCTAAAAACTAATGTAATAAATTATTCTCTTGTGCAGCCAATCATCCTAGTTTTCCCCTTAAAGTCTGAAGTATGGATGAAAATGCTTTGATCTGTCGATGGCTATGAAAAGGGCCACAGGACTAGTCCCAGCAAGCGACACGTTTGAATAAAAAGAGAAAACGAAAACCATGCATCACGAGGAATCATCGTTTCAAGGATTTTTCTGCCATCGGATTGAGAGATTGGATGGGCACGACCTGCAGCTGGAGCAGGAGGATCGAGGGACGCATTCCCCGAGGAGAAGAGCTAAAGCCACAACCCAAACTCCATACCAAAACAGCAGTTCCAAAGCGTGGAAGCAGTTGCTCCTACCCCTGCTGATGCTGACAGGTATTGTCCAGGCATCGGGCACTTACATAGAGCAGGATGAGCTCATGCAGAATCTGGACCGTCCGGTTCCACTGACCACCGTGCAGGGTGTGCTCGGGCGCCAGGCAATGCTTCCCTGCGATATCTCGCCGCAGGAGCGGGACGATGCCGTATACATGGTGCTCTGGTTCCGTGAGGGTGATGGTGAACCTATATACAAGTGAGTAGAGGAACTTTATATTTTTCTTATAAATTTTTTTAACTATGTAATGTATTTTTTTTAATATTTTCAAACTTTTAAATCATAAACTTTTTTTTACAGCTTCGATGTCCGTGGCCGTCAGTTTGGTCAGGCTCGTCTGTGGTCCTCACCCTCGGCCTTTGGCAGCCGCGCCCACTTCAGCAGCACCACTCATCCCGCCCAGCTGAAGATCGACAACATTCGCATCGAGGACGAAGGCGTCTACCGGTGTCGCGTCGACTTCCGCAACTCGCCCACGCGAAATTTGAAAATCAACCTCACCGTCATTGTGCCGCCGGACAGGCCGATCATCTACGGTCAGAACAGGCACGAGAAGGCGGGCAACGTAGAGTCCTTCAATGAGGGCAATGACATAGTCCTGACCTGCGAAGTCTCTGGCGGTAAGGGAATAACTCTAATATAAAAACCGAAAATATTTATTTAGTCTTAACTTTAAATACAAGTTAAATTTAGGGTAAAATTAAGGTCATTCTTCTGAAAGCTTCCTACTTAAAGTTATTCCCATTTTGTATCCCTAAACAAAATAGTTTCATTAAAGTTCCCCTTTAACTTTGACTCAAATAGACAACCTGTTGAGTGGTTTAATCTTCTTGGTTAAATTTTTAAAAACAATCATTAAAAGCCTCTCCAAAAAGTTTTCAAGGAGTCCTGTATTTCAAAGAGCAGGCTCTGTCAATTAAAAGATTACAGAAAACTTTTTCGTTAACTTTCGAATGCAAGGGTTGCCTTTTGCGCTGTTCGAAAGTTGTAAATGCTTAAATTTTAAATTCCCAAATAACACTCTTTTGCTGTTTCAGTTAGCATCCAATTTGTTAGGTCCCCCCGAAATTCGTGTTACATAGTATTTCCTTATTGAATTATTTATTTTCTGTTATTTATTTATCTGCATTTATGAATTATTTATACCGCCGAAAATCCAGGTCGCCCGCGACCTAACGTCACGTGGTACTTGGACAACACGGCCATTGACGAGTCCTTTGAGCAGCGGGTGGACGGGAAGACGGTGAACCACCTGTCCTACCCCAATGTGGGCCGCCAGCACCTCAACTCCCGGCTAATGTGCGTGGCCAGCAACACGAACCTGACGCCGCCCAATAACAAGGTCGTCGTCCTGGATGTCAATTGTGAGCAAAAGGATGCGTAGAATATTCTAGGAATAAGTATTAATTAGCTATAATCTTCTCTAGTGAAACCCATGGCCGTGCACATCCTCACCAAGGATCGGTTCGTGTCCGCGGATCGCACCTACGATGTGGAGTGCAAGAGCTCTGGATCGAAGCCGCCGGCGCTCATCACCTGGTGGAAGGGCAGCAAGCAGCTGAAGAAGCTCACAAAAAATGTAAGTCTCTGGGCGGAGGGATAAACATTTCCACGGCCATGGCCATGGCCACGGGCACGGAGCAAACGAAACCAAACTAAACTCATAATAAATGCGCAAAGTCCCGAACTCATTAATTAAATACAAATTAATATTGTGTACTGTGTGCGTCGCTTATAATTGCCACAAATTTCCTTTCCATTTTCGCTTATGTATTTGCCTTGGCCTTGGTCCTTGGTTTCTTGGTTCCTGGTTCCTTGGCTCCTTCGGCTCCTTGGCTCCTTGGCGCTCGATTTCGTTCCATTTCGTAGCTCTGCGTTACTTTCGACCCGCTTCCGTTTCATTATTCATTTCCTAATGGACTCTGTTTGCGTTTCTTTTTTAGTTTAATGAACCCGATAATCAATCTCTAAGTATCCTGACGTTTACGCCCGGACGCGAGGACGATGGCAAATATTTAACATGTCGGGCAGAAAATCAATTCATCGACGGCAGCGCCATCGAGGACAAATGGCGACTCATTGTCCATTGTAAGGAAATCCCCGTAACCGCTGCCTCAGCGAGAGGGTGAAGCCTAATTGCAAAAAAATCGCTTTCTCCTTACTCGCTTCTCGCTCCTCGATTTTCGTTTTCATTTTCGTTTTCGTTCTATTTTTTTCTTTCCTTATGTCCTGTATGGCCACAGACCAGCCCACCACGACGCTCAAGATTGGCTCCTCGCTGAATCCCGATGACATCAAGGAGGGCGACGATGCGTACTTTGAGTGCATTGTGCTGGCGAACCCGAAGCCCTACAAGATGTCCTGGTTCCATAACGTAAGTCAGTCTGAAGAATGTGTCTCACATACACGGGGGGGAAAATGTTTCACTTACTTTAATATTTAAATTTAAATTAAAGAGAATTCGGTATATATTTTCCTTGGAAAGTTCCTTGAAATAACTACAGGATATGGGGATTTATAAATAACAAAAAATGTAAAGTAGATAGTCATGTTATATAACTAATAGTTACATTTACTTCCCAAGTTCTCATGTGTCTCATGTCACTATATACTATATATTCTAATACAATCAATATATTCCTTTTTTGTGCTCTATGCAGGGCAAGGAGCTGCAGCATAACATCTCCGCGGGCGTCATCCTGTCGGATCAGTCCCTAGTGCTCCAGAGCGTCTCACGTGCCTCGGCCGGCGACTATACCTGCCTGGCTGTCAACTCGGAGGGCAAGGGCCCCAGTAATCCGGTCACATTGCGCATACGCTGTAAGTAAATCGCTGCCAAATCCCCATCCAACAGCCCATCCAACATCATACCCTTCCCTGCAGGCACGGCTCTTGCCTCGACTGAGCCTCGTCCTCGAAGTCACCAAAGTTTGGCTTTGAACTAACGTCTCTGTAATTTCCAATTTAATCCTTGAGTTTGAATGGCTCTTAATGTATTTAGAGTACGGGGCTCAGTGCTAGGTTCTGGCCCCTAGCCAAGAACAAAGGCTCAGTATGTAGGTGTGTGTCGACGGTCCTAGGACATCCCCCGGAATCCCATCCCATCCCCTCCCCCCATCCCATCCACGAGTCACGTTAATGACCAAGATTATGGCGCAATGAATGCATTGCCTTGGCACTCTTGGGCCTCCCCCAGCCTCCTTCCCCCGTATTGGACTCCTCTGAATCCGAATCTGAATCTGAATCTGACTCTGAAGCTGGCACAAAATGACCAGAAGCAGGGGGTCGGACTTAGGTATCTCCATGACCAAAATGTGCCGGCGAAATCCGGAATACGGTATTAATTTAAGCCCCGTTAAGGGAGGTTCACTGAAGAAAACGAATTATATTTAAATATTAAAATTAAATGTTTAAAAAAGAGTTTTAAATGAGAAATTGGTTAGTTTTTGAAGATGCAGAAAGACGGTATTTTTTAATGAAAAGGTAGCAGCCATAAATGTTATTTAGAATATTTTTTCTCAGTGTTATAGCCCGCACATTCCCCCTATTCTCTCAATGCAAGCCGTTTAAGAGGGCGTTAAATATTTTAATAAGCGCTCCAATTACTCACTCGCCCCCGATAGATGCCCCAATCTGTGCCACGGACCACGAGGAGCTGCTGGGCGCCCTCAAGCACGAGACCCTGCCCCTGAAATGTGAAGTGGATGCCTCACCGCCGGCGGACTCCTTCCACTGGACCTTCAACTCGTCCGGCGAGCAAACGGAGCTGCCGGCTCGCCTGCACTCCAGCGAGGTAGGATTGATTTCCCCGATGAGGGGCGCACTCCAGAGGTGTAGCCCAAGTTAACTAGCTTCTATCCGTGTATCCTTGCAACCACGTATCCGATTTTTTTCTCTCTTTCTCTCTCCTCACAAAGACTGGCATGTCGCGACTGAACTACACGCCCAGCACGGACCTGGACTACGGCACCATTTCCTGTTGGGGCAAGAACTCCATTGGCATGCAGAAGAGCCCCTGCGTGTTCCAGATTGTGGCAGCCGGTAAGCACCCATCATCATCGCTATCATCGCCGGCATCATCTTAGCTAATCGATCCGAAAACGTAACGCAACCATCCTCCATCCGCAGGTCGACCCTTTCCGCTGCAGAACTGCTCGGTGACCAATCAGTCGGTGGACTCGCTGCAGGTCGACTGCCTGGAGGGATTCGATGGTGGACTTCCGCAGGGATTTATGCTGGAGCTTGTGGAGCTGAATACGCTGCGACTGGCCAGGAACATTACGGTTTCGGTAAGTTTAGACAGCTAATTACCGGGCAGACAGACCCATAAAGCATCTTTATCCTTCGGGGTCCATAATCGATGGGGGTTAGATTAAATGGCCTAATGGCCTTTAAGTATGCCAGAAAGCATCCGATTACGCGGGGCAAAATATTCTTTGCATTCTTTTAGGTGCTTCGTGAATTTTTAAATTACTTTAGGTTTAAGGGAGGTTTTTTTCTTAAGCATTATTATTTTGTTTATTTAATGGTAAATATCTTTTCAAATCCAAATACCAGCACACACCGGTGACCTTTGTGATTGACAATCTGGATCAGGCCGCCACCTATCGCATGGTGATATTTGCCGTTAATGCCAAAGGTCGTTCCGAGCCCACCATAATCGACGACATCAACTTCAAGGGCGTGGCCAAGTTCACAGGTGGGTAGCCCCCTTTCCCCCTTCCATTCCCAGCTTTCTAATTGGAAATTATGCAACAATAATTTAATTGCGGCCTCGCAGGCGCCTCCACTGGCCTCTCGATGCCCCTTTCCCCATTCCTGGCGGGCCTGACCCTTTTCTGCGGCCTGCTCTTCGCCATCTTCTGCATCATGTTGGCGGCCTTCTACCGGAGATTCTCCAATCGGTACGGACAGCTAATGGCTAATGGGTAATGGCTGTGGCTTCGTCCTAATGGCCCCATTTAAATTGCAGGCGCAGCGACAGCAACCTGAAGGTGGCCAAGCACACGCAGCTCACGATTCCGGCGGACTGCCAGCTGGATCCCCTGCATCCCGGTGTCCAGACGGACGGCTCGGGCAACAATCACCAGCCGCACCACAGCCTCCTGCCCATCAATTGCGATGGCGCCGCACTAGGCGATGTGGGCACTGGAGGCGGCAGTGGCGGCGGCGGTGTAGGGGGCAGTGGTGGTGGCCTTGGCATGGGACTGGATGGAGGCATTAAGGGCAACTCACCGATGGGTGGATTGGTGGCCATGCCCGGGGACACCCTACGCTCCACGGCCCGTAACCGGCATAGTCCGATGGCCGACCAGGCCGAGATAGATGACACCGATCCGGATGTAATACCAAATCAGTATGGTGAGTATCGGTGGGAGAGCTTAGAGGATATTGTAGTTTATTTTAAATAAAATATTATATATTTTATATTTTTTATTAAAGAGATTGTGCTTGAAGTTTAACTGAAAAATTATTGTTTCCTTAATAAATGTACCTTTAAACGAGTTTATATAATTTTATTATTTATACTTTTCTTTCTCAGTTATGTTTACAATTTATAGTTTTTATTAAATTTATAATTATCTTTTTTTTTGTAATTTGTAGCTTTTAAAAATAAAGATTTGTAAAGCTTTAGGGACAATAAATTGTCAAGAATTTTTAAAACATTTTATTCCTTTGTTTTGACACTTTCCAAACTTAATTTACTTGTAGAAAAACGTCCTTTGAAAAGCTTGGTTTCTCCACCGGGCTTTGCCAGCCCCTCGAACCGCCTGATGCAGCGCGATTACCTGCGGGAAACGGAACTGGCCAAGGGCGGTAGTGATGGAGGACTGGGAGCAGCAGAAGGACTGTCCAGCATAGGGCTGATGAGCAGCTCCGGGAACGAGGTCTTGCACTACACCTTCCGGCCCAGCAAGCAGATTGTGAGTAGTTAACTGAAACGTTAAAAATAGAGCTGGGAAACTGTCAAGACAAACAATATTCCTACTTAAAGTATTTAATAATATTTATTGACAGTTTCCCAGTTCTTTCCAAAATGCATCTGGTGAAGGTTAAGTCATTCCCAAACTCATGGTGTTCATCTCTGGGGCTTTCCTCTCCCGCTTTCTTTCCACAAAAAAAAAAACCAAAACTTACATCCAATTCAGAGCTATGCCACACTGAACAAAAAGGGCATCACCACCTGCAGTCCGCCGCTGGGCTCGCTGAACTACAATGTGAGCACATCGACGCCCTCGTCCTCGTACCACCTGACACCGCAGCCCATGGAGGTGAGTCTGCTGAGTCCGAACAATCCCTCGGTGACGTCGTCGCTCAGCGAGTACAGATTCCGCACGGGGCCGGAGATCGTGACCACCTCTAACCGCATACAGGAAAGTTGTATATAAAGCAAGCAAATCCGAATCCGAATACGCATACTTACTTCTGAGTGTACAAAACCAAATGATATAGCGTGGCAAGTGTATTAATACATGAGTATGAGTATCGTACCGCATCGTATCGAATAATATCCTAGCAGCTAGACGTACTTATTCGCATGGTTTGAGGAAAGACTTCTCCTAGCTCGTAAGCATCTTGTGTACTTATGCAATGCCAAAAGTGTAACTGCATTACACTCGTTTTGTAAATAATCGTTGTCATCTGTTGTTGTAACTAGGCCCTAAGCCCTATGTCCTAAGCCCTATAAGAGAGATTATCTGGCCGTGAACGAGAACAACTACTACTTGAGAACATATCGTTTACTGTTTCACCTACCACATACCATATCCTTCCGTATCCGTATCCCTATCCCCACATATCCCCGAGGGTACCGAGATATATATCAAATTGCTGTCAAAACTTAACATATCGCCGACATCTCCTAACGCTCGCTAAGCTAACCCATGGTCATTGTTGTGCGCCAAAAAAAAAAAAACAAGAAAGAAAAGCTAAAAAACTGAGCCAGCCGATTGCAACTTATTTACGCCATATTTAGTATACCAATAAACGTATATATATATCCATTTAATCTGAACAGGACCTGCACTCTTCCAGAGTTCCCGGCAGAGTTCTGCGGGAGTCGCATTTGTGAGAATATCATGTCCATATCCTCTATGAAAAGTATTACCTATTGATTTTCGTTTGAATTAACTCGAGTGTTTAAGTGTAGCTACCGCGTACGTGTATTTAACTAACGCTAAGTAGTCCTAAGTATCGGTCTAAGCAAACTGTACATATATGATTATACACCGGTCCGGACTCTGGGAATCCCCCAGTACCAGTTCCAGTTCAAGTCCCTAACCCAGTCCCTATAATTTGTAATTTCTAATTGTCTAACCGCTCCAACAACCCGACAACTGTAAACTGTATATAGTTCATAATTTATTGTGAGGATGAGAGGTACGTGGTGCGATGTGTTGCCCCCATCTAGAGTAAATTAAGCATTTATAGAACAATTGCTAGGCCGCAACACACAGGTACAAATCTTCGGAGCGATCCGAAGGGAGCGTGTCCCTTCCAGAGCCGGGCAGAGTGGCCTCGAGGCTATACCCACGTCACTTCAATTTCCGAGTCCAGGTCCAGAATTGACTCCCTCCCTGGAGCGGACACCTCCGCAGCTTGAGGATAGTATATATATATGAATATATCTGGATAAAGTGTATCTATCTTAGAGAATTGCCGCCACTCAAACTGTCGATGTGCAAGCGGGGACAGAGGAACAGAAACGCAAAGATTAGTATAATTTGTCAAGCCTAGTTTTTGTAACTATTAGGAGAAATATTAAATACAATTAAATTATAACTAAATGGAGATGAAACACTCTTTCACTGGGGCTGGCTGGGGCTGGGCATCTCGCCGCTTTAATAAGCACTTGGGCAGCAGGAGGTATTGCGGACACGAACCTAACTCCTGCGGCACTAGTACTTAGGAAAGCGAACTTGGCATCGATTTGGTTTCTTCCGGTAGCCTAATGAGTAAGTATCGTATTCCATATTCACTCACCCCGGTTGTGTGCTCCTCCTTGACCTGCGACCCCTGCGGCTGTCAGATCTGTGTGATCCCCTGATTCCTCGGTGCTCGGTGCTCCCAGCTCTCTGCAATGATAAATCAATTAAAGCGGGAAACGTACTTTCTCCAATTGACAGCTTGAAGATGCCTCCATCCGCTTGGGGCAAGGTTAATGTATTCCATTTAGTTTGTGAGTTATTAATATATCTGTGTGTGAGCGATAGCGATACTTAACCTTCTGTGCCAGCTGCTGTCTCCTTTTAAATGCCTTCCCTCCCCCGAAAAATATCTATATAAATAACATATTCCATTCTCCAGCCCGAAGCCCTGCCCATATGTAGATGTGTATCATTGCAAGTCGTGTACGGCTAGTAACCTCTTGCACATAATACATAAGTTTATTAAATTTAAATTGGCTTAATTGACCCTCATTCGTTTTCCGTTGCCCGATGCCCGCTGCCCGCTGTCCGTTGCCCGTATTCGCCGACAGCGTTCAAAATTGCTCCATGACAGACGACAACATCGCTGATGATGCTGCCGTTCTGTTGGTGTTGCTGTTGTTGCTGCTGCTGCTGCTGCTGCTGCTGTTGCTGCTGCTGTAGCTGCTGCTGCTGCTGCTGGTGTTTGTGTGCCTTCATTGCAGGAGCATTCAAAGTCAATTGAATTTAAACGAATAAAACTACACACAATGTGGCTGCTACACAGTCTTATTGTTGCCGCATCGCTCGATTATGATTGCTGCGGGGCAGAGGCAGAAGCAGAAGCTGAAGCGTCAAGTACTTGTCAAAAAAGCAGAAAGCAGAAATGCGACGGCAGCTATAAGCTCTCGCATTCAGCAATTTGTCAGCGCAAGATGCACAAACAAAGTACAATAAATAGCTGCCTGAATGCATTCATCAGCTAAATTAGAATATACATAGATTAATCAGAGCACAATAACACTTAGTTAAGTGTGTCCAGCTTTATAGTGGCACTGACAAATGTCGTCGCTTAAAATCTGTTGCATTTCCTCATCTTTATTAACTATGCCTATTGTTGTTGTAACTAATTTTGATTGGTTTAATGGATAATAGATAGATAAATAGATAGATAATCATAAAGATAGATAGTTAAGCTGTGATTTGTGTAAAATATTTTTAGAGAAATTTCTTAAACAAATGGGAACTTAATGTAACTTTTAGCAGACTCTTATAAATCAGCCACTGATATTTATTTGGAAAATTAATATTTTAAAATTAAATATATTTAATTTAAAAAGAAATTTGTTACGCCTAATTTTTAAAGAGACCTTTTAAACTATCTTTGATGTTTTTAAAAAATAAAATTACTTTCCGTGCAACTGATTATAGTAGGAATTTACTGAAGCTCAAATAGTTTGAACAACTAAATGGTTAAAATGCTACAATTATAAATAAAGCAATTTTTTCCAATTCAATATTCCTTTAAACCTTAATAAAACTATTAAATTTTTCCACTGAATTTTTAAACTTTTTTAAAATCTTGAATCCGAATATTTTAGAACTGATTTTTTCTTAGTTCTAAATTTCTGCTCTTGAGTTTCTTTATGAACAATATTACTTTATTTTTTAGTAAAAATATGTAAAAATTAGTACAAATTTTTATTGCATTATCGCATACATACTCTTGCATTCCTGAGAACCTCGCTGAGAAAGAGAGGCAGCTAGAGAGAGAGAGAGAGAGTGAGTGAGAGATAGAGAGAGTCACCGACACGCCGGTCAGAATCATCGCTTGTGTTTCTGTTGCTGCCGCAGATATTGCTGCTCGACGACGACGACGACGGGAATTATACTTCGTTGATTGCGATTATCGCGCCTGAGAAGGGTCTTAACCCCGCTCGGAGAACTGACCAAACGTATATACTTTTGTGCAAAAAAACCATGTATATTATATATAGAATTTATTATTTATAACTAATGTACGATTTTCAGAGGCTTGTGGCAAAATGTGTGAAGCACCGATTTTTAGAATTGAGATCACAGAGATTCCGGTAGATCCGAGATCCGAGATCAGAGCCGAGAGTCTGTGTCCGGAGCTCCGAGCTCCGAGAACGCGGAGAACATTGCCGCTCGAGGGCGATTCCACAACTGATTTGTGCAGTGATCGCGCGGACAGTCGTTGGATTTTTGAAAATAACCATCAATTCATTACTCTCGCTGTGTGTGTGAGATCGCCCCC
The DNA here is from genome assembly GCA_008042585.1 of Drosophila punjabiensis. NCBI lineage: Eukaryota > Metazoa > Arthropoda > Insecta > Diptera > Drosophilidae > Drosophila > Drosophila punjabiensis. Next base: position 200,254 of record VNJR01005250.1, read on the forward strand.
ATGTGCGTGGCCAGCGGCTAAGCGAGTGTTGGTGAGCATCAATTCCGCAACACACCATACACACACACACAAACGGCGGCCGCTTTTCCCCGCCCACTTTCCCATTTTCCACCCCTCGCTCGCTCACTGCAGTTGATTAGCGACTAAGCCGGCCCGCGCTGCCCATCTGAACTATCCCGCATATAGTTGAGTCGAGTTGAGGCTGGAGTAGGATCGGAATCGGAATCGGAATTGGAATGGGAGCGGAGTGGGGGAATTCAAATAGAAGCAAACTCTCCTCGAAATAACCGCCTCCCCATTGAAGCGAGATTATTTTAGCGCACTCTCTCGCTCGCTCGACTGTTTTCCATCTCGGACTTGAATTCGGATTCAGATCTTAAATCACCATCGCCGACTGCTTTTCACACAAACAGATTGTCCAGCCGCATAATAGATTAGGCAGCCCGTGTCTCCCCTCCGCTCCGCTCCCCCAATTCGCCACTAATACGCTCGGTGGGATTATATCCATATGCCGGGGCAGATTCAATTTTTGTCCACTCCAGATTTCTGGCATTATGCACTTTTAGCGCTTAAGACGATGATGAACGAGTGTGGGCATGTGGGTGCCCTGTGACCGGTGCCGGGTCCCTGCTTCGTGCCTCGTGCTCCCTGCTCCCTAGTGCCTCTGGAGGTGGCAAATAAATTACCGACATTCTCACACTCAATCTCTCAGGGGGGTTGGAAGCCATGGTTTATTTAATCTCAGAAGCACTTCACACATATTTCATTACATTTTAACGACGCTCAATTAAGTGTATTTCACTTACAGTTGTAATGCGGTCATCCAACTATCGCCTCTATATGTTTTTCGTTAAGTATTTAACAAAGAATTCTAATGTGTAAGCAAATGAATAAAAAGATATTTATGGTATTCAAGGGGTGTAAAGATTGTTAATATTTATTAAGTTTAATAAAAGCAAGGAAAGTGAATATACAAGGAAATAGTTGAGTTGCCATCTTGTATTCGTATTTTGCCAAAAAGTATGCCATGCTTTTAATGCACTAATAATAAATAATATAGTTTAGTAAAAAGAATTTTAGTAATGAAAAAATAATCTTAAAGCATTTTACAAAAAATTGCTGGGATTAATATAATAAGTATTACTAGGATCGTTTTTTATTATTAAATTAAATAAAAGCTAAGAAATAGTTGAATTGCCAAAAAGAATGTTATACTTTTGATGCACTAAGAAACACGGTTATTCATTGAATAATAATAACAATAAATAAAAAAATAATTTTAATAATGAACAATTTCCTTATTTAATTTTCTTTCACACCTTCGATGAGATAATTAAATGAAATAGAACTCCTGGCTTCAAATGTTAGTAATTACATACAATTACTCATTAAATCCTTTCAAGGTAAAATGATACATCGCGTCGATAAATAAGCACTTTAAACCTTTAAACCTGCTTCCATCAAAATTATATTACAATATTGATTACCTAACAATTATTGAATCAAAACTATGAAGGGAAGCTCTGCTTCTTTTTGAGCAACTAAGTGATTATATAAGTTAGATTGAACTTGAAAAACTAAGTTGCTAAAATCCTAGGAACTATTGAATTAAGTGAGTTTATACTATAAACTTTACAGTATGTAAACACCAACGTTTTTTTGTTTACACAATTTTTCCTCTCATATTTGTTTGTGGAACTAAGTACATGCCCCACACTGTGCGACTGGCCTAAAAATTAAGACTCGAATAAATGAAGAAACTAAACTTGTGATTGCAGATTGTGTTTACAAGTTCTCATGAGCACACAGATTCAGTGTCTTCTGTGTGTGCTCACTTAGTTGAGAGAGGAATTTCAATTAATTCAATTGAAGCTGAAGCCGAAGCCAAGTAGGTATACCCTCTGTATGTCGTCGTCCGTTTCTAGTGTGAATTTAAGATTCTTTTCATATAATGCCTGTGAGTGTGTGCAGCTTCCTTATTACGGGGCCTACATCATCTAATAGGCCACGGACTATATATGGCATGTGCGGGGGCCCCCGAGTTCGGGGAGCACGTAATTCCCAATAAGCGATTGTAAAAACTCGAGAGCAGGACAAGTCAACTTAAATAGCTCTTATGGCCACCGCTGGGATATGGGCTACGATGGGATCTGGCAGTAGTAAAACCCCGAGCCTTGTTCCTGGCGGCCACAAACCAATAAAAAAGGGAAGAAAGGGACGCGGGCGTAACCCTTTCCCGGACGGCTGGCAGTAACTGTTGCGGGAAAATGGCAAACCCACTCAATAGGTACATCGATTTTCGCACACTTTGTTTGGCGGGGACGGGAGGGTAGAGCGGCGGCTAGAGCCATGAAAAGATTAAGGTGAAATCCACAAATTTGGCGCAAATGAATTTTCTTTTTATGTTTTTTACACATCTTAAATTTTTTATTATTATGCCATCCTTTGTTGTACGTTTTCGATCCTCATTCTATTACACTCTGCAACGGTTTCGCATCGCAGGATACCCCGAGTATCCCCAAACCCAACAGGACTTCTCCCCTTGCCACTTTCTCCCTGCGAATTGGAGAAATTTGCGTGCGTGTTTCGAATGAGAATTTGTTGCATATTTGCCTGCCTGCCTGCCTGCTGCTGGCCTGCCTGGTTGCTTTTCGGGTTTTGTATTCGCTGGTGCTCTTTTTTTTTTTTGTTATTCTGGCCAAATGGAAAAAAATAGACGTGGTAAGTCGAAAGTGGAAATATAGTAGCAGGAGTTAGGGAGAGTTTCGGAGTTTCACAGCGTGTGCGGGAGGCGCCATCTGCAGCCCCTCTTCTACTGTGTCTGCTGCTGTTGTACAATATATAAACATTTACACACATATATACGCATATCGTAAAAAGTAGCAAATTCCCCTGTTGCGTATGAATTTTTGGCTTCTCCACTGAAGTAGAAAGCATTTTCGCTCTGGGTAAATGTGATTTATATTGATTGTAATCGTGGGAGTGGCGAAGGGAGTCCTGCTCTTGCTCCTGCTGCCACTCCTGCCTGCCATCCTAACTACAATATCAGTGAGCATCCGACAAACAGCGATTCAGTTTGCAGAAATGAGAAAAAATATATATCCTCTCAATTTGTACACACAATCTATTCTACCGCTACAGTTATGCCCTGCCGCCGGGATATCCGGATGTGTAGCTCCTCGGCTCCTCGCCTGGCTACACTCGAAGGCAGTGGTATGGCCAAAAGCTGCTCATTTTTATTATGATATATATAATATCAGTGAAAAAGAACGATTTTACAGAGTGGGAAACTATGTTTATTTGGAGTATAAAGGTTTTTAACGTTTAAGGATTTAGCAAGTTCTTTTGGGGTCTAGGAGAGACGTAGCCTTGGAAGTTGTATTATTTTATTCGGTATTTTATAAACATAATCCTTTAAATAGTTGGAAATACTAAAGGATAGAAATATTTAATAGAAAGGTTGGAATTAATTATAAATTTAGTCTTTACTGAGATCAATTTTAACCTTTCTTATTTGTACCTTAATAATTCTTTCTCTAAAAAGTACCTCTCTTTCTATCAAGGCTTTTAGTACATATTATTTGTAACATTTTTCCAAGTGCACGATTTGCGATGCTGAGGCGGATGCAGATGCTGATGCAGATGTATGCATCCATAGATGCTGGCATACAGGAGGCACACCGCTGGAAGTCAGTCGTCAAACCGCCAGCAGCCTTGGCTGCAGTGCCACTTACATTTGACATCAAGACAACGGCAACGGCAACGGCGGCCGAGGCGTGTGCGGGTACGAAAACACCCCTGACCTCTGAACCCCACCCCCTTATCATAGCGAAACCCTCGCCCTGCCATTAGCATTAGCACGTTTTGTGTGCACATTAGAGATGCCCTCATCTGGTCATAGGTATACCATAATACGGTGGCTGCACTTGAAGAAATATGATGGTATTAAATCGTATCACAAATTAACAGAAACTATTGGTTATGAAAGTATTTATTTTTATAAAAATTAAGTTCAATGTAAAGATACAAAGATTACAAGATAATATATAGTATTTAACAGAAGTATATCATTAAAAAAGATATTCTTCAGTCAAGAGTCACAAGGCTTCCTAATAATGTCCAAACAAGAATTTTAAGCGGAAAATATATTATTTTAAAGTCCTTATTTAAGAACTAAGATATCAAAGATCTTAAGTTCAAATCATAGAATACCAAATCCCAAACTTTTACGCTAAGTGGGGCATATTACGTCCATGTCTGAGTGGCATTTGGCTCCGGGGCTGCCACGAAATTTGACTTTGTGTGACGTATCGCTGGCTCTTCTATGGCCCCAGCCGCCACCCGTTGGGCGGTCGTGTCAAGGACCCGAAGTCCTTTTTAATTTTAATTAGGTTGTAACACGTTGCTACGTGCTATAATTCGAATAAGGGGCGGCTACGCGAGATTAGAGAATGGGGAGAAAGGAGAAAGGATACCCAAATACCGGAGAAAGGGAAAGCGGATTGGATGGATTGACAAACCGTCTGCCTAATTGTCTGCAACCGGGACAGAAGAAGGCCCCAAAAAGGACACCCATTTGGAGGCCGTCCGCCATCTCACACACGCCCACACATAAATCAATCCTCGAGAATGAACGACTCCCGACCCCAAGCCTTAGATATGTGTGTACATATAGCATATATATACCGACACATTTGGAGCAATTTGTCAATTTTTCGGTGCTCGCTTTTTTCGGCTGTCCCGTGATTAACATAAACCGCAATTTTCATTGCCGACAAGGCGAGACGACGAGAGAGAGCGAGTGGGCTGGAAACTTTCTTAATAATGTGGCCCGGACAACCCCTACGCACAGATACCATATATCTCCATATACGCATCCACCTGCCCGGCTGTCTGTCTGTCTGTCTCTCTGTCCGGGGTCGGATTCCCCGTCCCCCCCTTGAGGCTGTTGCTGTTGCAAAATGTATTGCCAGCAAAATAAATACGCAAAAGATGACATATGATTTGACCCGAAAGATAAAACTGTCTGAAAACAAATATTTCCGCTTAGAGTTCGTCCGTTCGTAATGCGAGATGGGCGGCAGGAGCGATTGGAGGAGCAGGAAGTCGAGGCAGTGGCGGTCATGTTTATTTAAGGTTCTGGTTTGCTCCTTCATTATTAAGGACATCATTCAACTAGTTGAATCGGCCCTTTGCCCTTTCGTCTGTCGTCCTTTCGCCCTTGCCTCCTCCCAGACATCGCCAGGCTGTCTGTCAGGCCATTCTTTTTGGCCGTAATTTGTACACGCATACTCAGCACTCGACTCCTACTCCTGCTTCTACTCCTGCTCCTGCTTCAGCTCCTGTTCCTTCTTCTGTTCCTCCCCCTGGTAGCGAGTTGCTACTGAGCTACTTATGCAAATAAACATAAGGGAACCGAACTGGCATATGGGAGCAACTGGATATATCTGGCATTGTGGCTCGTGGATGGTGGGCGTATCCGGGGTGTGGGTACCGGATTTTGACTTGTTATGAGCGGTTCGCCAAGAGCTCACTTGCGGCGCTCGGAAATACGATATTGTTAATTAATTTACGCCTTTATTGGAGCCGGGACCCTCGCCGAGGCCCTTTCCTTGGCCTTTAGTCAGCAGTTTCTCGCACCCATATCAAAACTGGAATCAAGTCAGGGGTCAGTATGGGGGAAAGTGTATCAAAAGCTCGTTAACGAACGAAATGCTGCCTCTGCTGCAGCGGCTCCCAGGGAAACCCGGGGAGTGGGAGCCCAGAACATGACGCACAACTGATTAGGAATGGAATGCCGTGTACAAAGCACAAATACATACTTCATGCTAATTGTGTTAAGCTGGATCTCTGATGCAGCTAAAGCCACTTGTTGCACAAACTCAAAGAGAGAGGGAGATTGCAAAAAAAGGTTGTGCAACAAGGCAAAAATAGTTTATAAAAGTGTCAGCAATTCCAGAGATGCCTAACATGCTTACTAACTTACTACTACTAGAAGGGAAGAGGGAAATAAAAGTTTTACAAATTAGTTTCAAAGGGAAAATACGTATAAATAAATCTATATTAGAGAGAATATAAAATTAAATTTGAAGTTAATATGCAATTGTTCTAAAGTATCTGTAAAGTATACAAAGTATCTACTTCTAAATCCTACAGATATATGTAGAATGTATACATGTATAGAGGGCGCCACGTTGAGACGCCATCTGGTGTCTCTGATAATTATCTGGCAACCTTTGCGAAGTTAACGGGTTTTTCTATAAGGAAATATATTAATTTTAGTTATTATGTAATAGATATATATTTTAATAAATACAATGTAAGATTAACTATTTATATATCTTTTATTTAGTTAGTTTTAATACCCTTGCAGGTTCAATTTCTGTAAAAAAAATGAAATAAGTCTTAGCTTACTTGATAAAAGCATTGGGAATGTATCTTTTATTGCTAATTCTAAAAAATTTCACATTTTTGTATGTCTCAAATATATCTCAGTTGCTTAAAATTTCCGCTTTTATATTATAAATGTTACTTAAGGCTAGTCGCTGCCTATTTTCAAGCCTTAAACAGAATGTGTCCCAGTAATTATATAAGAAATATGGCCTCATGGCAGAGAGCCTCATCGAAGCCGCCTCATTCATTAAACTATCAGTTTGCTGAATTAATTAAAGCACCTCGTTTAACAAAGTGTGAATAATGATGGCCAAATTATGGACAATTATTTTGTTACATCCCTGATTGGCTGCTAACAAGATTGGCAAACGTGCAGTGCATTTTCGCCTTTCATAATATTTAATATCATATTTCTCATGCCGCTCCAGCTCCAAGAGCAATATATTTTGCAATTTTCTGCACAACACCTCGGGTTACCATCGGACACACATACTTATTGCCGGACGAGAGGACGGCCTGCTGGCCACTACATATTCATTGGCCAATCGATTTGTGCGCCAATATTTCTCGCCAATTTGCGGGTCCAGCGCCAGGGTCTAGGTCCATCCATTTTCGTTCCAAACATCGGGTCCCCCAAAGGCGGCTCAATGTGGGAACGGAACGGATCGGATCGGATTGGAGAGGGACAGGGAGGCGGTGGCAGACTGGTTCCTGTCCCGATGTTTCTGCATGGGCACATTTTTCAGCTAGTTCTTCTAATCAATTGCCCCAACTCGACGTCGATTACTGCCAGCGGTTGCTGTCGGCTATTGCCTTGGCGCTGAATCTGGCTCCGAACCTGAACCTGGACCTGTGCCCGTGCCCAAGCCCTCCTCGCCCTCCGTCCACGTCTCCTGCTGAATGCGAAGCCATGTCCTCACTCTGTCCTGTTGTCTCTTTGTGCGTCGGCCGGCCACTTATGGCATTTGTTGCCAATGCAGGCCTCCAGGTCCTGCACTCAAAGAATTTCAAGTCCTAAAAGCTACTGAGATAGCGGCTAATTTTTGAACAAATTATTATGCAGATAAAGGTAATGGAGTCTTGGGTTTAGATGTAATATAACTTAACTTAACTTTAACTCGTAAAGAACCCTAAAAATAATTTAAAATAATTTCTTCTTCAATAAAATATATTTATTAACATGTTATATTTTAAACTCAATATTTGATTTATTAATTGCCAAAATTTATATACGTATCGATTCAACTTTTCATGCTTTATAAATTAATAATAAAATATTGCCGAAAAACATTTTCAAAAAGAAATCAAAGAATTTTGGCTGATTTTTATGATAAATTTTTCATTGGAACCCATGATTCCATTGCAAACTAATAAGGTTGACATACGTCGGCTTTAAAATTAATATAATTGTATTCAAATTCCTCTAAAATTACTTTAAGACAAAACCTATTCAGGGTCTTAAATTTTTCAAGTGTCGGCCTTAGGCTCTGTGTAGAGTGCCTAGCCCCCGCTGCAGTGCCTCCCCTGGGCCAGTGTCCGGTGTCCGCCGAGCCACGTCCGGCGGCTGCCATCGTCGTCCGTCGTCATCGACCGTTTGCCCAGCGGGGCGAGTTGCCAGCGCGTGTCAGCGGCAGCCGTAAATGATGTCCAGCCGGCCAAAACTGGACATATATGCAGGATCCGGGGATGGGGGGATGGAAGGATGGCTATGGGAATGGGGATTGTGTGTGGACATATCTGTGGGTGGGTCGGAGGGCGTTGGCTGCCGACTCCGTGACAGAGTGCCCCCGACTGGCGACTGCCGACTGCACGCTGCGTTTTGATTTCGAGTTATTGCAGTCGCTGCAGCAGCAGCAGGAGCAGCAGGAGGAGCGGCAACAACGGGCTGCATTTATGGCCTGTAATCCGAATCTCAGTTGGTCAAAGTAGAAAAAAAAATCCAAAAAATAAAAATAATAAAAACGGCGAAAAAATTAAATTTGCACACAGAACAAGTTTAAGTGGCGCGCGGAGAGGAGGAAGGCACCGAGGGCGTTGTTGGGTGCTTTTTGCTCCTTGCCCCCTTTGGGCTATTTGGCAAAACTAGTTTTGCTCCCGTAACAAAACTAAAAAGAAAAACAAACAGCAACAAAAACTGTTGCACATTTTGAAAAGGCTAAAAAGAAAAGCTGGGAAAAACAGCAGAGCAGCAGCAGAACTGAACAGAACTGAAAGCGAGCAAAACAGCAAATGGTTGCAACCGACCAAAACAGCAGCAGAAGAAAAATAGCAAACAAATTTACTGCCAATTTGCTGCTCATTTCGTTTAGAAGGTGACACGACCATGGCCCCCCATGCGTGGTTTTTCCACGGGGGAGGGGGTGGAAAAGGGGGCGTGGCATATGGTTGGAGCGAGGGGGCGTGGCGGAAAAGTGCGCTTCAACGGCGGTGGCGGCGGCGGCGGCGGTCTTGTGTGCACTTTGCGCGTATGTGTTTCGCATTTTTACACTTAATTGCTCCGCTTTGCTCCAAATTGAACTGCCCAGGAATTGGAATCGGAGCAGCAGGAGCAGGACTCGTGACCCGCGAGTCTGCAAAAAGGGCAACTGCAGCGGCAACAACTTTTTGGGGCTTATAAATTTTTCGGGGCACACAACACACACACACATGGACGTGGAGTAGTACCGCGTGTTCGATATAGTCGAGTTTTTGGGAGTTTTCGGTTAGTTTCCGATAACGTTTAAAATGCCAATAGACCCAGCGCGAAACCTTTGAACAAACACTGCGCACAGAGCCAGAGCAAACAAAACTATTTTCGCCGCGATAATCGCCGTCAATTGCAATGCAGCAGTTGCATCTACCCCCCCTCCGGAAAAGCACCCCTTGCAGTGGCGCCCCTTTTGCCGAACTTCCCTCGAATTGCGCAATTTGCGGCAAGTTGTGTAAAACATAATTTTTGGGCAATTTATTGCGTGTTTGGATGGGCGGGCACAGATTGTGGGGAAAATTGGGTGTGGCCTGGCAGAGGGGCAACTATTGAATGGGGCTTCAGGGGGAGGGGGTAGGGTTGAGGGGATGCACTGCACCCACCCATCACTCATCATCTGGCCATCCACACATTGCAGCCCTGGAGGAGCTCTTTGGAGAGCCGAGCCCCAGCATTTCATTCAAATTTATGCGCTAAAACTTCCGTTCATTTGGCCCTTGAATCGAGTCAAAAGAAATCCAGGCAGGGCGTAAAAAGATAGTTTTTTACAGTAGGAAACATTTTTGAAAACACTTTTATTCAATTGAAAACTTAAGTGCTTGTAGTTTTGAAGAGTAGAGAATAAGAGTAAAGCTGCTAAAGCAGTTTAAATTTAAAGTTAAGAGATGTCTCTCAAATGAAAACATCCTTCTAAGTAAATATAATCCTAAATAAGATCATATTTTATAAGATAAACCCAGAGCAAGTGCTTCTTACGTATATTTAGCTTTACTCTTAAATATAGTTCACTAAAATCCTGATCAAAAAAGTTGAGACCACTTCCTGGCAGATATAAAAATCCATTCTTTTTGCTCAGTGCTCAGCAAGAAGAATGGAAGCAGAGAGGTAAGAAATGGCTGGGTTATTCATTTAAATTATAAATGCATTCGGAATGTTTAATTTTTGAATGGTGTGTGGCCGGGAATGGAGCAGCAGCAGTAGAGGAGCAGCAGAGGAGCAGCAGGAGCAGAGCAGTCCTGCACTCCTTTTCCTACTTACAAAGGCAGCACATTCGATTCGCATTAATCTTCATTTGTTTTAGAATAGACTGGCGCTGCTGGTCTGCTGCTCCCATTCCATTTGGACTCCTTGAGAGCTGCTCTGCTCCTTGCTGCAAAAAGGACAAATACAAATCTAAAGCAGAAATGTCTGCGGAATCGATGGACGACGACATGGTCGAAGGACGAAGACGGAGACGCAGACGAGGACGAGGAGGGCAGCTGGGAAAACGCAACGAACAGAAAGCCATAGGTCATAAATTAGATTTTCCATTAAGCATATAAAAGCACCTTTTGGTTATCCTCAAATGCGTTCGCTTTCCCCTGAACCCTCAGCTCTCCTCCTCCGCCTCCTCACTTCACCTCCTGGCCAACCGACAAAGGGCGAAATCCAACTTTGCTGCAGAATCGAAGAAAAGCATTGAATAAACGAGTGAGCTGGCATGCGACAAGCGGCAGCCGGCAGCCTAAGATTGTCCGCAGGAGGTGCTGTTCCTGCAGGAGCCAGCTCCTGCATCCGCCGCCCCCTCAAACCATCCTCCACGGAGCCTGCACCGCAAGGAGAGCACTGAACAAAAGTGAGATTGGAAAACCAATTTTAAAAATAAAATAAAAGAAGCTTATGGACTTCCCAGCTCTTATTTGCTCTCATTTTTGAAGCTTTAATTTTCTGTGAATATTTAACCGTTTCAAGTAAGTATTTATCTCAGTGTAGTGGCGGTGGCAGCGGCAACGGCAGCCATATTGAATGGATTTGCACAAACGTGCAGAAAAACTTTTGCTGACACAAAGGATGCAAAAAGGTGAAAGACGCAGCGCCGTTTCCCTCCGGGTAAAACTTGGACAAAGTAAATTTAATGCAATATTTTTACATACCTCTATAGCACACCTCTCTCGCCCCCTCTCTCTCTCTATATATATACATAGAGTCCACACAGAGTTCCTTGAAGTTGGTGATGGGGGAATTTTTTCGCACTTTCCCTCGACGGAGAATTATTGGTGCGAATTAGTTTAATCAGTGCTCGGAGCTCGGCGCTCCATTGAAATCCCGTTAACGTAATGGGCCTTTTTGGCAGGCCATAAAAAGTCATATAAACATTTCAATTAACGAGTCGCCCACGTCCCAGTTGGCCACGTTTCATGTTCTCCACCACCATCGCTAGGCCCATGCTACATGCCCCATGCCCATCCTAGCCACATCCCACATCCTGCCAGCCAACCTACCTGACAGGCATCGACGAATGAGCCGTGGCTTTGATAAATTGAAGGCAATACCAGACTACGCCGGCCATCAGCAGTTAGTGAGCCATCGCCAGAAATCACAAAATCGTTGCTAGCCCCGGACTCGTTTCAATTCATGCCATTGCCTGGCTAATTTAGTGAGCAAGTGGGGACGGACACGGGGGACAGTGGCAGCGGTGGCAGCGAAAGGACTCTGGGCCAACACTGTCCAAAGCGGAGCGGAGCGACGACACAAAAGTGTCGTATTCAAGGTCATAAAACGTGCGTCATGGCCGGTAATCAAAGCATGAAATTAATTTCCAATTGATTTTGGCCCCAGTCGCCGGGGCCAATCGCTGCAGGAAGTTGACCAGCGGAAGTGCGAAACGATAAACAGCAACGACCGACGGGTCGAAAGGAAGCGCCACCCGAGACATCCTTCAGCGCAGGAGTGGAGTGGAGGGAGGTGGCGAGGTGTTGGACTGAAGGAGCAGCTGGTGCAGCCTTCAGAGGGGTATATGAGGGAGGGGGATGTGGGATGGATGGACCCGCGCGACGGTTGTGCTGAGGGGGCATTAAACGATCAGGCATTTAATGACACCCGGTCAGCCATTGATTTGCCAAATACATGTACGAACTACGTTGGCCAGGCAGGACCCTCGTCCGCAATCCTCCAGTGTTAGTGCCAGTGCCAGTGCCAGAAAGCCCTCCTGCTCGTGCCCTATGTCCCTGCTGGTGGATGAGGCAGAGGGCATCACTGGCGATGACTTGGACTCCGTTTGAGTCAACACAGCCGCAGGGATTGTCAATACCGAAAAATCGGTCAGGCATGGGACATAGTTCACCCGGCGAGGGTTGCTACCTTCGGTATGGGTGAAGTTTTATTACTTTTTATCAAGTAAATATAAAATTGATAAATAATTAAATAATCATATTATGCCATTTATGTTGACTTTTGTGTCATTATTGGCTGGTATTTGTCACAAAGAAAATTGCAAAGCGGAAAAAAGCATTTGTTGTCAAGGCACAAACATGCCGGGTAATAAAAATATATTAAAAAACCACATTCGCTTGTGAAATATTTACTATTTCTTACAAAAGTAATATTGCAATATTGGATTTACTTTTTCACTCATTAAACAATAATTACAATTAATTACAATTACTTGTTATGCACAAAGGGAATTACATATTAATTATCTGAATTCTTTTAAATTAACTTTGTTCTTCTTTTGGTAAGTAAATTATTAATATTTAAAAAATATGCTCTATAAAGTCATAAGTATAATATCAGACAAACTCTGCTCAAAACAAAATTAATTTTAAAGCTTAGAAAATGCATTCAAAATAAGTTTTTTTGTTTTGAAACATGTTTTGTTGGTTGAAAAAATATTAGCTTTCTCTGTTGTCTACCGAAACAATTTTAATTTACTCCACCTGCTTTTTCCTAGGAAATTGTTTTCACTTTCGCGTTCATTTCTTTTTCCGTGAACTGTCAGGTTTGCGTAAATTACGCCTCTTGTTTACTTTTGATCAACTGAGAGAGCTGCCCTCGCTGGGCCGTAAAACTGGCGCACATTTGGAGGAGAAAGTGGAGAGGTCAGAGGAAAAGGGAGGCTGGCTGGGAGGCGAGGCGCCATGACCATCAATATAGGCGGAATGCGAGGTGAGGGGCCGATGGCCGACAGATGGCCATCTGGCCTGCTGCTGCTCCTCCTCCTACACCTACGCCTGCTCTGCTTCTGCCACTGCCTCCACTTCACTTCATCTCCATTTTTATTCCTCAGGCCTAGACCACAAAGCACAAACAACTGAAGCGGGGCATTTAATGTCGCTCTGGCTGTCATCGCCAAAATCGAATAACCAAAAACAGAAAAGGCAAAAGCCGAGAGCCAGAGACAGCCGAAAGGAGCCGGCAAAAAAAAGGACAAAATAGTGGAAATGGCCGGAGTGGCAGGCGAAACGAAAGCGAGCGCTTGACGAAAAAATATGCACAGCATCCTTGACGTTTCTCGTTCGCTCGTTGACGCCGTAGCCCAGGCCCATCTGCTGCAGCTTTCCGCTCCCGCATTTTCCGCTCTTGCCGGGTTTTCCCGCTGCTGCTGCTCCTGGTGCTGCCACTACTGGAACAGCCACTGGCAGTGCCACAAACCACCAGCGGTCCGGTCCCCAGAGCTTGTGCCGCTGTCGCTGTCGCTGTGGCTCAGCCATAGGCTGTTGCTTGTCCTCCACTTAGCACTTGGAAAAATATCTTTTAAATTAATAAATAATATTCCAGTTTTTTTTTTAAAGTTATTCCCTGAATGGGAATCTCTACTGTGTGGAAGAGTTTTTCTTTGCGATTATTTAAATATTCAGACTACTTTACAATGGCAAATCGTACATTTAGTTTTTATAAATCTTTACATATGGAAGTCAACAATTGTATTATTTTCGTAAAATGAAAATAAAGTATATATATTATATGTATTTCCTTAAATATTACATATCATAATTATTATTATACATAATTCTTTTTTAGCTTTAATGGTATCATTAGCTTGCTGTCTTGTATTTTTGTTTTAAATTAGTGCTATTCTATAATTATTTTTTATGTACCAAGTTCATATTTTAATCAAGTCTTTATATTTTTAAAGAAACCAAGTATCTTTAAAGTCTAAAACTCCTTTTTCAGTGTAAATTCTGGGCGAGATGTGTTCATGTCTAATGTCAAAATGGTTAGTTTCACTTTTTGCGTCAGAAATCGTAAAATTGGATATAAAATTTTACGAGCGTGTGGCTGGGCCTCGTCTAAGGTCTCGAGTGTTCTGTTAGCTCTCTCGTCCTGCGTGGGCACTCGGCCTGGACACACACACACACAGATAGGCATACACTCCCACAGCCATAGGAATACAGATTCGTCCTGGCAAACGGCCGCCTGTTTTTGGTCACGGCACAAATTTTGACGCTTGACTAGCAATGGCAGCCACATCTCCAGCTCCAGCTTCATCTCCATCTCCAGCATCAGCTTCAGCTGAAGACGAGGCTGAAAATGAAGCCGAAGCTGAAGTGGCAGACGAAAAGCGACGACGACATTTTGTTTGCGGCAATAAATCATTTATGCAAGTTGCCTGGCTGTTTGCGTTGAAATAAAAATTTAACAGAAAATTTGTTTAGCAATTTTGCTGGTTAAAAATTCAAAAGCTACTTCCTGAACTTTGGGAGTCAAAGTTGGACCTGGTCTTGGTCTTGGTCTTGGACTGGCTGTCAGTTTTGTTGTGTTGGCCTTTTGTTCGAACATTGAATTGTTGCATTTAATACTGTGAGGCCATAATATGCAATAATCTCGCATCATACACACAGAAGCACACACATCCTCCGGAGGGATCCCGGGGAGCGTGTCCCGGCAGGCTACATATGTCTATATGTATATTCATGAGCAATATATTTTATAAGCATCATTGTGCATATTGGATAAAAAATAAGCTTAAAATACAAAAATATTCCCTCACTGAGGCAGCCGGCAAGCAAAAGCAATCAGACGCCTAGCCAGCCAAGTTTCCTCCGCCCATTTTCCCATTTTTCTTCTATCAGAACTTTACCATTGTGGGAAATGCCGTGCAGAGCCTCAAACATCCTTTTTCCCCCAGCTGCCGAGAGCCGAGAAGCAGCTCCCCCCGCCCAATATTCAGGGATCCAGGCAAGAGGAAGGAAGTGCCGAGTTCGGAATGTGTTTGTAAGTCTATTGTAACAGCAATATAAGTGCGAGGATGTGGGGCCGACTAAGAGCTCCAAGTCCACAGCAGCAGCACCAGCACCAGCACCAGCAGCAACAAAATATTTACAAAATTGTAATGGAATATCAACAGATCATAAAATCATGGACATTTTATTTGTCGTAGTCGTAAAATGTAAAAAAACATACAGACACCCACAGCGACACACACTCACATTGGAATACACCCATCACCCACTTGGCAGTCCTGCCTGGGAATGGATAAAGTATATTGAAAATAAAATGAAAATATTTTATGTGCATTACAATGCCAGCGTGTGGCAATATCTCGAGTACAAGTACAAGTAGGGCGGATAGAAAATTGTGGCATTTATTAAATGGCTTTGGCTTTGGCTCCAGCTTCAGCTTCAGCTTGGAGCCAACGGGGGAATCGCCCTGTTCCCATTCGGCTCGGCTTATTTCATTTTACTGCCGCACAAGGCCGCCCCGCTTAGCTGCATTAGCCGGCCAAGGATGCCAGGGCCACGCCCACTTAGACGCCCCCCCTCCTGCACTCCGTCGGCAATTACTTGATTGGGCGGCATATAGAGCCGGGCTTTAAATTAAATTACGGAAAGTGCAGTGCATTGCAGGGATACGACCGAAACAAATTCAAATCACAACCACAAAAGCAGCGCTACACAGGGAGAAAATACATTTTAAATTGGGTAAAGAAATTATAATAATCATGGACTTATTCACTTAGAAACAAGAATATTTTATGAGCAATTTAAAAATATTTTTGTAGATATTTTAATCTATATAACAATTAGGTTCCTAGCTTACAGAAGTCTCTGAGTTAGGTGTTTTCTATTTGTACGATTTATTTGTATATCAAATCCATCATATTTTCAAACTAAAACGTTTCAGGTTTATATTTATTCACATATTTTCCCAGTGTACTAAAAACAAAACAGCAATAACAGTCAACGAGCGAGCGATTTTACCAAGTGTCGCCTTTCGCCTTTCGAAACTTTTTAGCTAATTTCCGATTTTAACGAAGAATTTTTAAGCATCGTCCACGCCCTGCTTTCGAGGGCGACCGAAGGCCTCTGGACAGCATCAAAATCACTTGGGTGCTCGCAGTTAACGAGAAAATGTCTGGCAAACACTTAAACTTTTACGATGAGGTGCAGTCCACGCGGGCCGGACGATGGGACAGAATTGGGATTTTCTGACCACTTTTGCGACAACTTTCTAAATGTTGCATTTGCATAACATTTCTAGATAGAATGGACCATAAATACTAGAGGTAAGAGTCTTTAAAAAAATCTAATAGAACTTAAAAAGTTGCTTTAGGAATATTTTACTTAATTTTTGTAAAATCATTATAGTCTTAAATGTCTTTGTTGAATTAGATTTCAACTTATATATCTCTCGCCTCTATGTGAGTCATTCGTAAAATATTTTTCAGGAAACATATATTATTTAAGTATGTTTCTCTTTAAATTATTATTAATGTACCATAAATATATATAGAAAATAATCCCATAAATGACCAACGTTAAATGCTTCAATCTATAAATATTATCTGGACATAGTTTTTACTGCCATTTCAAGTCACAAAAACCCACTCAAAGCCATCATGTGAAAGCTCACGTTTATGCCGATTAAAATCAAAGACTTTGCTTAGTAATTAAAATTTAAAGAACCGATATACAAATGCGAGCCATTCATTATCCACGACAATCTACTGTGAAAAGCGCATTAAAGCGCATTTATAGTTTAAACAACCATTCGCAGTGAGCCATAAACAATTTAACATTCCCATACCCACACTTATCTTTGTGGGCCCAATCGAGTAGATGGCTTAAATAAATGCGCGATATGGAAATCTGGCGGGATCCATTTAAACGACACTTTGACTGATGTTGATTGATTGCCTAACATAATGAGCTGCAGGTGCATTGACGTGGCCCAGTGGCCAATGGGCTGTGAAATGTGAAAACTAATCCATCGAACCGCGGCGGCGGCGGCGGCGGCAGTTCAATGACAATTGATTGGCGATCAGAAGGAGGCGTCATGGGGGAAATCAATTAAGTGGGAATAGGCGTAACAGCCGGTCGCCATTAGCAGTTAACAAGAGGGGGAAACCCCGAAAGGGATTTGTATATATAAATTAGGTTTCCGGTTTCCTTAATTAAAAAGGTAACACATGTAAAATATATATATCGTGATTTTGCGATATGCCAAACCAATTACCATTAATTCCTGCTCCTGTGCCACTGTGCCCTTGACTATCCTTGGTCCACTCTAAGGACAAGCTAATGTAAACGGTTTTAGAAATAAAATAGCTTCAGGGCAAATCCCGAAGCAAAACTATTAACTGAATGCTAATTATTGGCAGCACCTGAAACCCGTTACAGTAAAGGATTCGGCAATATCCAGCTATTTTTAGGCCATGTCGACTGACAATTTCCCGCAGTTTTAGTGTCCGTTTTATGTGTGTGATTTGGCCACGCCAAGGAAAACAAGACCTGGCCAAGTGCAGGAACGGAACCTACGTAATTGAACACGACTGACACTAAAAATAGCCCAACCGCCAGCCGACCAACTAACCGAGTAACCAGGCCCATCCAGAACCTCGGTTAAAGAAGCGATAAAAAGGAGATAAAACGCCCAGCTATCCCAGACCATCCGACACTATCCCCAGCTCCCTTTCCATTTCCATCTCTATCTCCTGGTCCCCTCCAACCCGCCCAATACTGTAGTTATGGCCACAACGCAACTGAAGTAAATAGTCTTGTTTTATGGTTTATTTAAAAGTCAGCCGCCGGGTGGCCAGCAAAGCGATAAACAAGCAAGTCACTCCCAACTCGACTCGACTCTGTCTCAACTCAACTCAGCTCGACTCCAGCCAAGTCCAGTCCGTTTGACAATTGAACACTTGGAGCCGGAGGTGGAGGTGAAGGTGGAGATGAAGCCTGAGCTGGTTGACCTGCAATTCGAGCTAGAGGAAGACCTGCCGAATGCCTGTCAGACGGCTTACTCCGCCGCAGAGCCCGAAAAGCCAAAAATTCATTTACCCGAAATTACAAATTACGGCACTTGCAGTCACTGCCACTATCGCAGGGCCAGGACTCAGACACCGACACCAAAAAGGCACTTGGAGAAAATCTAGATAATTAGCAGGGATCATGAGCTTGATTAATTTTTAAATTTATTATACTAAAAGGTACTTAATAAAGAGAATAAAGTCTATAAGCCAAGCTACAAATACAAAATGTACACTATTTCATATTTCAGTCATTAAACTTTATTTACTCTGAATTATTTTAATTCAAAAATGAGCAGAAACTAAGTTTAAATTGCCTTTTTAGCCTTATTTTCCCTCAGTGTCCTGAGTGATTGGGGAAGAACGCACCGAAAGCGGTAGTTGGCAAGCAACTATTAACTCAACAAGCATAAAATGAAGCAGTCTCAGTTGGGGTGGATGCCCAGGTCTGATTGCGGTGGTACGACCAGGTGGGTTCCTGGATCGCTGGATTGCCGGACGGCTCCTGGACTGCTAACTGGTGGCAAAGGTCACAGCTCCGGGTGGCGGCTGAGCTGGCAATAAGCCGACAGGAGAGCCTGACACCGTTGACGGGCGGCACAGTGACAGGAGCCAGTACCAGGAATAGGGAGCCTGTAGCCAACAGGACCAAGGAGTCCTGAAAGCAGGGATACTGGAAAACTGTAGCCAATGCCAGGGTTATTACATTTGCATGCGACCCAACTTACTTTGGCCCATATTTCAAAAACTGTCGACACTCTCCAGGCATGGGGAACATGGGGAAAAAATACGAGAAGAAACGAGGCAAATAAAAACTGGAGGAGGCAGGCGCACAAGTCAAAAGGAGGCGCAATTATGACAAAAGTATGCCTGGCATAAATTTCATAACAACCTCGTTTCGCACTTGTTAGTGTTGGTGTTGATGTTGATGCTGATGGCCTTGCGCCATGGTTCTCTCAGAGCTCCAACCAAACAACCAAACAACCAACCAGCCACCCCCTTGAGTTTGTGGTGCGTCGAGGATGTTGTTATGACATTTGTTTGCTGCTAAATAAAGCGAGGCATTAAAGTTAATGACGCCCGGGCAGGTTGCTTAAAGTGCCAACCACCCGCGGCCAGCCACCAGTCACCAGTTACCAGCAGCTAGCCGCCATATATATATATATATGTATGTATATACAAACACACACTTAACCCACAACCGGCGGCAGACACCACCGTCAACGTCAGAGGACCAGCCACCCACTAGGACACCCCGAAGGCGTGGCACCACCCATTGGGAGGGCGGAAATTAGAAATTAAGTCGCGCGCTGTTTGAATATAAATTTAATTAATGTTACACAAATGCTTAAAAGCTGTAGTTTGTTTGTCCTAGACCGCCGCCAACACGACAGGCGGCAGCAGTTGGAGGAAACAACAGGGATAGCGACCCGGAGAGCAGTCAACTCTGACAGGCAACAGCACGCGCCTTCCGCTATCCGCCATCCGCCATCCGCTTTTCCGCTTTTCCCCCATCCGGTTTCCATTTTCCGCCCGGTCCCCGTGAACTTTGGACGCTGTTTAATAGTTTTCAAACGCTTGTCTAACTGACGCCTTCCGTCAGTAATATGTAACCGCAGGGCGAGGGTCGCCCCACCGTTTGGTGTGAATAAAATAATTGAATAAATCGTAAACAGGTAATATTTTAAAGTTGGTCTCTAAGGTGATTATTACAGTGTTTTTAATCATTAACCAATTTAAATTAAATATTTAAAACTTTTGCCTTTGGAAATCTAATTCAATTAGCAGTTCCAAACCATTGTTAAATACTTTTCTAACTTATTTTATTAATTATTACATTGAGCACTATAAAAACTATAGTTTCTTTATATTGCTCTTTAATTAATAACTTAAAATCAAACCAATAAATGCAGGTAAACGTAAATGTAATCCAAGAATCTTTGGTTGAAGCTTTGAATTGAACATTATGCACAGAATTTGGTAATTTGAATATGTATATTTTGAAATTACAGCTATGTGAAATGTATATTTACCAAGTTCCAGAAATGCCTAAGGAGCAATTAGGCACCACGCTCTCCTAGTTTGTTACAACCTGTGTGTAGGTAACCCGATCTTTTTCCGGAAAGTTGCTGGGGCAACCCTCTGCCCATTTGGATGGACACACAGGAAAAGCCACTCGGAGTGGTCATCACTCCGGAGTGGGAGTGGGAGTGGAAGTGGAAGTGGGGAGTCGAAGTGAGTTTATTTGTACGAAACTCCCGCTTGCGTCATGTGTGAGCAGCAAGCAGCTCCACCTCCCGCTGATGCAGTTCATTAATTATTTGGCCGAAAGGCCAGCGGGTTGTCACTGGCTCGCTGCTCGCATTTCCTCCGCTTTTCCATCGCACTTTTCCCAACGCTTTTTCTCGCCACTCGGTCTGTTTGTTCGTTTGTGAGAATCGCTTTGGCCAGCGCAAAGTCGCTTAATTAGTTTCAGTTGAAGTTTATTATTAGCGCAAACTTTGACATCGATAACAACGTAAAGTCATTAGCATTTACAGCCATAGTTAGTCACAGTCACTTTCGGTAGTGTAGTTCTTCTTTTCCGTTGCGGGAACTCACAAGCAGTGGATCTAGGAGCGGGTTCAGTGGGAGTGGACTGTGGAGTTTGGAGTGTGAAGTGTAATGGTGGCTGCTACACGACAATGCTTTCAATGCCACTTGCCGTTTCTTCGCCCAACTTTGCATACAAGCCAAATTACATTTCGACTGAAATGTCCGTTGCCCGGTGCCCTGTGACCCTGTTGCCATTTGCATCTTGCAACATAACAGCGCATTTCATTAGATTCGGATTCGGAGTATGTAGGAGTTTGGAATGGGAAATCGCAATCGGATCGGAGTCGCTGGCTATATGTCCCGCCCCGCAGCGGTGTCATTAAATCATGCTAAATGTCAGTCACTCTGAGTCGCGTTTCGGCCAATTGCCGAGGGCCTCGCATTGCATTGCATGCACCGACACCCTGTATCTGTAACGTGCCCCCACCTCAGCCTTGTCCCTGCTGCAGCTGCTGCTGCTGCTGCTGCTACTGCTGCTGTTGTTGCTGCTGCGGTTGCAAATGCAAATAGCAGCCGCGCAACAGCATTTCCATGGAATTAGTTAACGTTTACCATCGTCGAGCTGCTGTTATTGCCAGCAACAAAAACAACGACAGACACTCGAAACATTGCAGAGCGGAAAACGCTGGAAATTAGCCTAAAACACAAACATTTTAGACCAATTGAAGCCGTATTTGAGCGGGTTTAATGCAAGTGCCAAGAGGGGATATTTGTAATTGAAATATAATCAAAGGGTTTTCCAAAAGGAAAAAAACATTATATGGACAAATTTGAAAACAAAGCTGATCACGCTGAAAAAATCCATTTTAATTAAATATATTTATTTTTAAAACATAAAAGTAATATTGTAAGGTTGATGGCAATATGCTTTCAGAAAAAAACCTAAAAAATTTATTTAAGAAATGGAAGGGAAGTGAAAAGTTTGCAGCTTGCAAAAAATATATACTTTTATTACTACTACTACTACTACTAAAATATATATTTCTAAAAAAATATTTTTATATTTTTCAAAGAGTTTTTATTAGCCAGTTTATAGAAATTTACATACTTAATTTGATTCTCAAAAATCTGAAACTTTCTTCAATTTTCTCGCTTTATGTTTTAATTTTTCAAACTCTCTAGTGTTTCTAGCTACTCCATTTTTATGGCTTAACCAAAATGTGTTGACAGCCTATTTTTTATGGTGCAGTGCCAGTGGCAGTGCCCGGTGTTCCCCTGTAAGCTGGCTAGCAAATTGACAGTGTTAAATTAATTTGAAAACACATGGAAGTGCTTGATGGTCGCGCTCTGAATTTCCCTTGTCCGTTGAAACTGCGGGCCATTTCCATAGGTGGATCTGCGGATGTGGATGTGGATGTGGGCCAGAGACTAACTGGCAGGCGGACTGGCAGGCAGGCCCCGATGTCAGTTAGATGCTTTCCACTGATTTTAATTAATTCATCTGTCAAATAAGATTAGTTTTATGGTTTACATTGTACACACTGGCGGCGGCGGCGGCGCACAAACACAGAGCTCCGGCTCTACGAACACAAACAGTAGAGCGATGCTGCTGCTGTATTTGGTTGCTGGTCTGTGGCTTTCGGTCTCGGTTTTTGGTCAGATGGGTTCCAGTTCCAGTCCTAGTAGCAGTCCCACTTCCAGTCCTCATCCTCGTTCGAGCCTTTGCATTGGCATTCAATAAAAATGGCTTTAATAAACGGGTAATTGATGGCGCACTAATGCTCGATTTGGCTAACAAGCTGCAAATGTCACTAATAAAGTTCCGGCGCACATTCACAACTCCCGCGGGAGTCCTCCTCCTTCCGCTTTGGGGTGTCCACCTGACCACATGAACACCGTCCCCGTGTTCCGAAATCGCATTTCAGCGGAGCCATTAATGAGCTATAATAATTCAATAAACTGAAGGCAATATAAATTAACCTGTTGCTGTTGCCCTCGCCTCTCTGGCCATCACTTCTTCCCCTCCCCAGCGGCAAAACACACAAATTTCATTTTGACATGCATTGCAGACCACCCACACACACGCATATACATATATCCTTGTACACACATACATATATTGGGTAAATAGCCAGGACGACCGCACACTTCGACCCACAGAGAGAGAGAGATAGCCATGGGTATTTATACACAGTCATACGGCCCATTAGCCACAGATTTTGTAAATTATGTCAATAATTCAATACAGATATGCCAGCGCACTGCTGACATTTGTCAACCCCCCCCCCCCCTGCTTGGGGGTGGCATTTCCAGGCCACCACCCCCTTGATATGTCCCCCACAACTTCCCCCCGTCGACCCCGACCGACTTAACGACAGACGCAGCCATAGTCGTGTCAAATTTGGGCGCCGTTCATTGTTAATCGCCCGGCCATAAGCCCGAAAACAATTAAGTTAATCAAATGCAATTGAGCAATGTCATTTATGATTGTTCTGCCACTTGCCCTCGCCGGGGAGCGATCCCTTTCTTCCAATTGTGCTAACATCCTGATATCCTGACGCACTGGCTATATGTCCTTTGCCACTCCGTGTGCTGTCTGTGGGTTGTTTGGTTGGTTTCAAGCTAAAGATATATTCAAAATTTAAGTAAATAGAAACTATGATAGAATTAATAACTAAATATATAAAGCTAATTAAATATATTTAAAAGAACAGACACGAATTTATAAAATCTGTAGATTTTTAACAAGGATGTTCCTAGAATATATTTATTTTAATATTTATGATTATTCCTTTTTTTCTCTTTAAAATAGAACCAATAATTACCAGCAAATAGATAAAATATATCAGAACTACCACATTTAATTCCATCTTAAATTTTCCTGCTAACCAACCAACAATTTTGATTCCTGTTAAATTTAATAAATAAGCTTGTAAATAAATAAATCCCAAATTCAAAGCTAAGCAAACAGAGCAAATATGTATTTATGAAATTCGTTGAAAAAGCCCCATCTGCTAATTGTTCGCCTTAAATCCAAAAACCTTGTTGACTTTTGGCGAATCCCAGGTGAGCCTGAGAATAATTCCGCTGAGCGAGATCATACGCACTTCGGCATGTCTGGCCATAAATTCTTCTTCCATCTTGTTTATTTATGCCTGAAAGTTCAACTACAAATGCTGCCCGGGGTTTCCGGCTGCTCTCGTTATTAATAGGATTGTCAATCGCAAATTGTGCCTCTGTCTGGGCCCGTTCCAACCATATACAAAATCTACTATATATTCCAGGGGTCCTATGTTCCTCAGAGCCCCATCCTAGAGAGCTCATCATCATCATCAACAACACTGTCAGCATTGTTGTCGTTCAGCCTCAGCCTCAGCCCAGTTCAGTTCAGTTTAGGCAGCTCGATTTTGGGCCTGCTGTTGCCAGGCTTTGGCGTCATGGCTGAAAATTATTATAGCGGTTATTATTCACAGTCAATTACATTGCCACAGAAACACACAAACACACTGGCACAAAGGCACACACAGAGATCCTGGGGAGAAGAAGAAAACGGAGGAGGTCGAAGCTGAAACCGGAGGAGCTGCCAAGGAATCGCTGCCATCGCGTGGCCGCCGGTGAGACAGCGAGTGACGTCTTGACAGGCACACTATCCATCCGTGCATTGTACATAATGACAATTATAATGGCAACCACAATTATGGATGCCAGTCGATTAATAACGCCGACTCTCGACTCCCGATTCCGGCATCTCAACTGCTCCGCGCCGAGTAACGAGGACAAAGCGACGTCAATTTATGGCTTCTGCCTGCCGTTGTTGTTCTGCCGCCTGCACAAAATATTTTCAAGTGTATTAAATTTCTCGTTGTGGGTGGTACTTCCTGAAGTGGGTTTGGAAATAGAGCTCAATCTTCTGTCAATTTTACCTTACTTAATTTCGCATTTTGTGTGACGCAAATGGCATGAAAGATGGCCGCCAGCTTATCACTTCTGGGATTTGGGTTAAGCCTTGGTAAACGTGGCAATAAGGAGGGGGATTTTAAGTTTTATCAATTATTAGTGAATACAAAGAGTAAATATAATTAAGAGGAATAATATAAGGAGAACAATTTAATACTTTACATTTAAATGAACAAATTAAATTATTTAAAAATAGTCTAAAGTTTGAATGAAACATATTCAGCTTATGGTACACTTTACAAACACGTGTGTGTCTGTACATTATGTTCATACTAACAAAGCACTTCATTTGCATGTTATGTCACTCTCTAATTAATATAGACATTTTCCGGTAATTTATAGAGGTGCA
This sequence comes from Drosophila punjabiensis, assembly GCA_008042585.1. NCBI lineage: Eukaryota > Metazoa > Arthropoda > Insecta > Diptera > Drosophilidae > Drosophila > Drosophila punjabiensis. The sequence goes on from VNJR01005250.1 coordinate 225,181, forward strand.
TTAGTTAGAGGCAAACATTTTAAAAGCATAAAGCTATATACGGAATTCATGTCCTTTTAATGCTCGACAAAAAGTTTTGATTGATTGCGCTTAGCTAAAAAGTTCTATTAATTGCACTTTAAATGGTTTGCCATTCGTCAGACAGTTTACGAAATTGAACTAATTTGGCATATTCGGCGAGGCTTTAAGGACGAATTGATTTATAATCGCAGTGAAGTGCCCAAAGCCTTATTGTTGAATATTTATTCCATGCTGGCTGGGTCCTTTGGCCAGCTTGCGATAAGGTCGCCATAGCAACGGCCAACTCAAAGCTATCGACGTAATTTCAATGGCAATTATTTTAATAGATATTTCAGGGGATTACATCTCCATCATCGGGGCACGAACTTTCTGCGCTGCTCTTGCTCTCGCTCTCGCTGCCATTGTGGCTGATTATTTATTTCGCCAGAAAATTTCTTGAGCGACAGGCGGGCTTAAGTTGTAGCTCGGGACTTTGAGTTGGCATTGCTTGTAGCATCGCAGCAGCGATGTTGCTGCCGTTGTTGATGTTGCTGCTGCTGCTACTGCTGCTGCTGCTGCTGTTGAGCGCCAAATCGTTAGCGCATTTTAATTAAACTCTAAATTAGTCATTTTCATTGCCTTTTGGCACAAAGTAAAAGTGCCCTTCCGCTTCCTCCGTTGGCGTGCTTTGGCCCTTGGTTCCTGGATCCTCGGATTCTGGGTCCTTGCAATTCGTTTGAAAGAGTGAAGATGGCGCCGCATTGCGTGCTCCCTCTGTTTGTCTGCGTGTGTATCCGTGTTTGCCATCCTTGTATTTGTATTTGTATTTGTATGTTTATTGCTGCGCTTTTTGTTGCTGGCTTTGCTCCTGCTCCAGCTACTGCCTCTGCATTTTCATTTATTTCAGACGACAGATTCCATGGCTGGCTCTTGAGTCTTGCAACTAAATTAAGGTTAAGATTGCAAATAAAATGTATTACCCGCCCGCCCATCAGCTGCACGCCTCATTTGAAATGCATAAACAACTGGCAAAGCAAAAAGTTCAACGACTGTCGCCATTTATCTCTTTTAGCCCGCTCTGCTGTCTAATGACACGCCCACCACCACACCGCCGCCGCACGCAATGGGTTAAGCTGGGAAGCTGGGAAGCTGGGAAGCTGGTCTGGAGGAAGCGAAGTTGGATTCTGGGGACGAGGAAGAGAAGACCGCAATTTAAGCCTAAACGCTGTGCGTTTAAATAACATCCAGCCAACGGCTGCGGACATGCAATGGAGCCCCTCCGTCAAATTCAAGACAGACCAAGAGCAAATTCGCCGCCAGGCCGGGCTTCACTGCCATTTCTCCTCCATGGTTTCACTATATCTCACTGGCTGCCAGATGCTGTCAGCACGCCCCGGGCTGTGGGCTGTTCCCAGGCCATCCCAGGCCAGTGCGGCGTATGCGCAATATGTGGCCCCCTTCACTGCAACTGCAACAACGGTCACATCACACTACAAACTGAAAACTGCAAACTGCAACGGCTGACTGCAGGCTACTAAATTTTACTACAGTTAAATAAATTCCCTGAAATTAGTAATATTTATGCTACATTATAGCACGAGCAACATCCGAGCAACAAAGCGACGTCGTGCGGTTAAGTAACCGCTCTTTATCTCTTTCAATAACAAGTCTAACGACAACGGCTGGGAGCCACATCGGCAACACCAACTACGACTAGCTAGAACTATGCGGTGAGACTATCCCCAGCGCTGCCTTTTGTTGCCGCTGGAACTCCTCTTGTGCCTCCTGAATGAATGACATAATGGTGGAAGACCACAATTTCAAAAGCATACTTAGCAAATATTACGAAATACTACGGAGAAAAGTGCAGGCAACAAAAGAATAACAGGGCAGGCCAAAGAATCGCAGACTGGTGACATCGTTGCGGGCAGGAGATGCACAGGCACAGCATCAACGTCAGCCCAGGCAGCAGCCTCAGAAACGGCCTGCCGCCTAGGTGAGCCAGACAAGAGCAACAACAACAGGAGAAAAAAAAAAAAAAACAGAAAAGACAGAAAACAATGCCAACGACACGCAGTGGACAAGAGGCCACAATAGACTTTTGAGAGCCAGAAGAACAGAGATGCTAGCGTGAGTTCATTACTCGTGATCAAAATACCTCAAAGCTTGCCTTCAATATAAACAAAAGTAAAATATAGAAATAAAACTAAGTTATCTAGTTCCTGGACCTACAATACTAAGATGGGAAACCGGTTTATTTGATGTCAAATTACGATGTTAAGCAGAGAGAGAAGGTCTTAAATTAATTAAGTAAACACTCAGGGAAAGTTTTCCTAGTTATTAGGCAAAATATAGCTCTCATTTTAACAATTATATTAATTACTAAAAACTTATTAAGTTTGTATATGAAACAAATACTTCTTGTTGCTTTTTAGATATTAAAATTTGTGCTTCCATCGATCTTAGTGTTTCCCCCCTTCGATCACGAGGTCTAGCCTGACCATCTCCGGTCCGAAGCGGGACAATGGGGTAACTGTTGCTGTTGCTGCATTAAATAATAATCATAATAAGTAATGTGGAGAGAGGGGAAACGTCCCCTTTTCCCGCTCTTGCCGTAGCTCCCGGCTGTAACAAAATGGGCTGGTGCTCTGGAGTAAAGAGCTCGAGGAACGTACAATTGAGAGCGGACGGCACTTTGGCCAGCTAAACGTCATGCAAAGTGCGGTAAAAGGACACTACAGGATGGCAGCGCTGATGTTACACTTCCTGGTGCCTAGTGCCTGGTGCCTGGCAGGCAGTCAGGATGGCAGCAGGGCAACAGGACAGCGGGACAGTGGGACAGTCAGGCAGGTCCTGCCTGTTCATTTGCCAGGCTGCTTTGTTGCTACGAAAATACCTTATAGTTGCATGTAGCTGTTGTCGCACTTGTGTGTGCAGTGTCTCCACTCATCAGCGCTGTTGTTCTCAGTCTCGGCTTTAGGTTTTTGGCCAGGTTCTCATCCTTCTCATCGTCCTAGTCGTCGTCGTCCTGGCTCGTCGTCGTCGTCGTAGTTCCCATACCCAGACCCTGTCATCGTGGCGCGGTCCCTTGTTAAATCCTTTAGCAGGCCCTGCATTGTTGCTCACTTTTGCCTGCCAGCCGGGCCATTGTTCATATAGACAAGTTGGCCTGGCCCCGGCGTGGCCTACACCGCCTTCTAATGGCTGAGCCCTGGGCTAAGCAGAAGCATGGTGTGCACGGAAACCAAATATTAAATATATATTAAAATGTCAGCTATGATACGGCCTAGGCTGATGTGCTTGATGATATCAAATCAGTTTCACTTCCAATTAAATTTAATAAGTTTCTCAACATTTCTGACTGCTCCACACTGCTTTTGGGCGACCACAATATGGCTTTTAGAAACGATATTGTTGAGAAATATTAGAAGGAAATTGTAAATTATAACTTTACAATAAAATATACCAAGATGCAAATGATTAAATATATCTTGTAATAACTCTTGTGTTCTCTATTCCCCATTTTCTCGGTGTACGATGCGGTTTTAAGCTCTCAGGTAGTGGCTTTTGTACAGGAGCACCAGGAGCAGGATACGAACAATGCTTTGGCACACATTTCGCAGTTGCCTTTACCGTATTAAGCTCAAATGATTTAATGAGCATGTTTTACCCAAAATGTAGTAATTGTCACGTATTACGTGCTCAGCCTGAAGATTGCGCTTCCAGAGCTGACAAATAGCTAAATCTTTGGACTGCTCTGCTCGGCAGCCTATTTGCCCAGTTTTTCAGCTCAACTCGGAAATATGTATATTTGCATATGTAATTTTATGGTAATACTCGTTAAAAATATATATATATGTAAGGATGTATTTCTGTGGATCTCGGCTCCTGTGTAGGCGGGCGTTTTGTGTGCCTCTGTCAACAAGCTGGGCTGGTGGGGCCAAAAGTACGTGGGCTTAGCCGAGTTAGTTGTTGGCATAGTACCGAATACCCTATATAGGAGCAAAAAGCTGGGATACTTACTCAGCTCGGGGCTTAGCCCAGGCTCCATCCGGGTTGCCACAAAAATCCAAATTAGAACTCGGGGAGCAGCACGTGGCTGCTGCTACTGATGCTGCTGCTGCTGCTGTTGTTGTGGCGAAACTCTTGACGAACAAATTTTCATGTTGAGTGCATAAAAAACTCTAAAAAATTCATATAAAACCAAAGAACGCACTTTACACGCTCTTCACCCCCTGCGCACAGCCATTACATAGATACAAATAACCACAAAGGGAGAAGCAAGCGATGGCTGGCGTCCACGTCTGAGTGACATGTAATAAAAACGAAACAATATTGTATGATAAAGTATACGCCCAGTGGGCAAGGGCAAAGGCAAAGGCAGTGGCAGTGGCAGCGCAGAACGCTTTCGCTTCCAACGCTCGCACACACAGAGGGACATGTGTATATGAAAACTGAATTAAACGAACTACGAATGGGAAATAATAACAGCACAGCTCCGGCAGCAGCAACAACAATTCCTCTGAGCTCAACTGAAGAACAAGAACAAGAACAAGAAAGGCAATAGCCGGCACAAGACAAAAGATAATGGCGGTCACAAAAAAAGGGACCAGGGAAGGGTCAGCAGCAGCAGCAGCATTACACGGGAAAAAGAAATATCTAAAGTGATCAGCAAGTGAAACTTAAACTTACTTAAATAAAAAACAAAGCAAATGAAGCTTATGCGATGAAAAGTCAGCAAATATGGCAGTTTATAAGCTTCAAAAACGAAACTAAAGTCCTAAAATTAATAACAAGTAGTTTGAATATTTTTATGAACATTTCAATTCATTTATTTGTTATCATTTCGGTTCTCTGTAGAAGCAACATCAAGTGAAAACCAGCAGCAACAATATGAATTCGCAGCGTAAACAGGAAGCACACAATGGAGTCAACTCTCAACTGTCGACGAGGTCACCAACGACCAACGACCAAGTGAGGAGGACAGCAACTACAATAACAACAACAACAATAGCAACAACTACAACAATAACGACAATGGCAACAACAACAACTACGATTGCAGGTCTTACGGTCGGTCACTTAACAGTTCTGCTTCACTTTTGAGCTGCTTTCGTTACGCCTCCGCTACCCCTGCAGCCTGTGCTTGTGCTACTGCTGCTACTGCTGCTGCTGCTGCTGGCAAGCAGCATACTTTATTTGATGGTCATAACTTTTTCATTAGAACAAAAATATATATTCGAGCACAATATGTCCCGCAGCGCCGTAAACTATAAGTATATAAATAAGTACGGTTCCACGAGTGCCACAAGCAGTTCATATAGAGCCCTCTCTACGTATACGTGTATGGCTCCGGCATTGTGTTTACCGAGCATCCAGGGTCCATGGTCTTGGGGGCAGCGGGTTGCGAGCCCAGAGAGCTGAAAGCTGTGGGTTAAGGATGGAGAACAACAGGAGCAATAGCCTGAGTTGTCATACTTTTTGGATGACCATAAAAGTCGCTGTGAAGTAGCATGCTTTAGGTTGCTGCCAGGCTGCCGCATTGATGTTGCTGCTGCTGCTGCTGCTGCTGCTGCTGCTACTGCTGCTGATGTTCCTGCCGGAGTCTGACCTACGGCTCAAAGCCCAGCGAGCCGGGCGATGAAAGTTTAAGTTTAACTCCAAGTCGCCCACGGGGGACCAAGCATGGGCGCTAAAAGTCTTGAGAGCCAAACGAGTTTAAAGATAAACAAAGATGCACAGACGGCCGGTGCCTCCTCCTCAAGAGTAGCATGGAAGCAAGGTTCTTAAAGTCGAAGTTAAAGATTCAGGGCAACTTAAGACAATGGGATAAATGCAGCCACTGAGGTCAAAAAGTGGATTAGAAGGACTCCTAGGTTGCTTGAGGTAAAGTACATAAGGTTGGTGATAAGGAAAAATGTATAAGAAAATCGTCAAGAGAAACTCTTTTAATTAACGTTTGTTTAAACCAAAACTATAAGTTAAGATTGCTTTAAATTTTAAAAATGAAGTCACTGCAATTTATGTTTTTAGAACCTAAGTCAAGGTTTCTATTCCCTTAAATGGTAAGAAATAGCAAGACCACTTGATGTAATTGCCCTTTGTCACATGGCGGCATTGGGTTTATCCATTTATCCGGGAAACGAGTCGCCCAGAACCGATTCTTAATTATTCCAATAGCAACCGATTGCCGATTTCCCCACAGTTCCCTTGTTTCTGTCGCCTGGCTGTTGGCTTTACGTCGATAGGGCATGCAATTCTCAGATTAAACAGCAACTATGGAGAAATGTCTTGTGCTAACGCTGCACTGGCATGCAACATCGCCGCTTTAGAGCATTCCCTCTTGGTCTCCACCTCACCTCCTGTACGATTTTCCACTTTTCCGCTCCCCAGGTGAGCTGCTGGAAACATCTAAGCAGCACATTCCTTTGCATGGGCAACTTTTTCCTTCGAATATCAAAATCAACAACTAGCGCTGTTGTTAGCGCTCGTTGCCAGTGCGTAGTACTATGTATACCTATAACTTTAGCAACAGTTGTGTTTAAAATAATAGTAATAATGATCAGAACAATATGAAATATATATTTGATACATATATTTACTACATAAATTATATTATTAATAAGAAGTTTACCTAAGAAAAGACCACTAAATGGATGTTATTTCTGTAAAAAAATACATAAACTAAGAGTTAAATTAAAGAGGTCCATTTTATTGACAAGTATTTTTAATTAGTTGGTGTACTTTGTGATTCCTTTGCTAGTCAGATTTCTTGAAATAATGGAACCACTTCCTTGAACTCATCTGTATCTGAATCTGGAGTACCGCCCTGTGTCCCTGCTCTCGGCCTGTATTTGCTTGTTGATGCTGTAAAGCCAAGGAAACTTTTGTCCTCAGTTGCCCAAATACGACTGTGTACACAATGTGGAAAGCAAGCGGGCGGGCGGGCGGTATGGGTGCGCTGCTCCTCTGGGTGGTCTTGCCTCGGCGGATGGGGTTGATGGGTGCAAACACAAGTGTACAAACACTCGTGGCGAAAGATTGTCCTGGGAAATACAGACATCGCCTGTGTCTCTCTCCGCCTCCCTGTCCCTGCCTCTGTCTCTGTGTCTGTCTCAGTCTCAGACGGAGTTGCAGGCGGAGTCCCCGCCATATAGTTGAATGCCCCAGAGGGAGCTTACAAAACTATTATGCTCCCGCGCAGCAGTGCCAAACCAAGGCAAACCAAACCATACCAAACCGAAACAGGACCAGAAACAGCACTGCAACAACAATGACAACCACAACAACTGTACTAATAACAGCAAGAACCACAACGATGACGACAAGGACGACAACGGGACAGCGGGACAGCGGGAGCCGAGCGGGTAAAGGACTCGCATATCAGCTTACAAATGCAATGAGAAACAGCAAATGCAAAATACCAGCGCGACTGCAAGCCAAAGGATATGAAAGGAGGTGGCTCCGGGTGGGGTGGTGCAAGGCAGGCAGGCTTCAACTGTCCGCTTAAGCCGAGGGGAGCACACACACACGCCGCACCGCTGCACCACCGCGCATATATACACACACACGTGGACAAGACAAAAAGTCAGAGCACTACAAAAATCAAGCCCTAAGTATGCCCTTAAGATATTTTTTCAGCTTGTACTTTTTTAATTTGGTTGTTTTGTTTGTCATTCCCCCATTTGTTTGTTTGTTGTTTTTATTGCAACTGCCGCCGCTGATGCTGCTGCTGGGTGCTGTTGCTTTGTAGTTGACAAATACATTCATGTGGCCGTATGACTAGGATTTGCTGAAATGGACATGAAAATGAGAAATGCGTTCAACGAACCAGCAAAGCGGCTAAGCGGAGAACAACACACGCATGCCGGAGAACATGGGGTCTCCCCTGCATGGGGTTGTGTGGTTAGAGCTCACATCTTGGACCCCCCAGTGACAAGAAAGTATCTGGCAATGTCTAGCCAAGGCTTCAGCTTCGACTACGGCAACGGCTACGGCTTTACTTCAACGGCAGTTACGCATTCAAAACTCATCAGCTGCAGTGCAACAGCAGCAGCAGCAGACTCATCATCGGTCTAAGCTGCAGTTGAGCGTTGCATTTCAGCATTTTCTGCATTTCTGACTCTGACAGACGGTGGCACATCCTATTGTTTCCAGCTCCATACCCCCTTTTTATTTTTACCCCCTGGAAATTCTGACATTCATTCGGCTGCATCAAGTTGCCATCAAGCCAGATTAATGCCCATTTGACGCACAACGTTGCGTATACGTAATATTGGGGAAAAATGCATAATTGAACATTTCTATAAGGGCTCTGAAATGATGACGTCTGATATGCTTTATCAAGGGAACTCGTATTAATTTGTAAATGAAAGCGAAGGATTTTCAAACCTTTTTTGCAAACATTTTCATATTTCAAAGGAAAATTAATACCAATTTCTAAAAAAAGGATTTCATATTAGTTACATAGCTAACGGGGTATTTTTCTACATATTCTCCAGTTTAAATTTATTCCCTGTCTGTTTTATTTTTAAAAAAGCTTTCTGCGTTCTGCTTCCTGCAGTTGCAACTAAAATATAACCGTAATCTATCCCTAACAAGCTGCCAAGATGAAGAGTTTTGCCACAAAATGGGAGGAAAGGCAGCCATGGAGCAGCCATCGTTTCAGCTTGTCCGTTACTTTTTTAGGGTCGGCAAGCTAAGTAGAAAATATTACGTATACGCAGCATTGTTATACTTTTTGTGCCAGGACAAATAAGATGGCGCACCGAAATCACAATGTGCATTGTTATGTGCCACACAAAAATCGCATATCCATCGGTGCGAGGAGGACTTCTGCATGTGCGTGTCGTTATTAGAGTCAAAAACTGTATGACACACACTGGTTAACAGGGGGGGAAGGGGGAGTATGGCCAGGACACGAGACAGAAGACAAGACAAGGCCATGGACAGCCAGCAGAAACAAAAATCTCATATCTAATGGATGTGCTCGCTCATGTGTGCGTGTGGCTCTGCAGGCATCACGTAATCATTGCACAACTAAAAGGCAGCCATTATTATTTGAATGAGAATGCGAATGCGAATGCGAATCCGAGTGCGAGTGCGAGTGCGAGTGTGTTGGGAGCGAAACAGAAAATTACAAGCAAAAGATGTTGGCATTTACGATAAAAGCCCTGGTAATGTTCTCCTTACGACACACAAACAGAGAGAGACACAGACACACACGCACATGCTAAGTCCCTAAGCCGGTCCGTTTTGGATATGCTTGTTAGCCGAGTTTCCAGCTTCCAGCTACAGGTTAGCATTCAGTTGGAGGGTATGAGAGGGGACTGGATGCTGCTCCTTTGAACCCGAATCTGGGCGGGGATATATTTTTCAATGCTGCGAAACGAACGAACACGTAGGAGTCCCCCGTGTGGGTGCGTGTGTAATTGCTCTTTGTCTGCATTTGTCTGCAATTAATTTCGTTAATGAATGCATAATCGCATTTTTGTGCACGCCTCGAAGCCATTTGGGCCCGCGGCCGCCTGAAATTATTGCAAAAGAATTCAAATGAAAATAAATTTACGTAAAGGAAAAACTCATTAAAACCAGCCCCAGACATAAGGCGGGCAAAAAAAACAACGAAAAATTAAAAAAAAGGAAACAGAACCGAACTGAAACGAAGCTCCCTGCATGTGTACACACACAAATATGTGCATTATTTTATTTCATTCGTTTGTTTGCGTTTCCCCCCTCCCATCCCCCCCTGTGCCGTTTCACTTCCACTTTCCACTTACCAATTTGATTTTTACTTTTTTTTCGACGCCGCGGCGTACGAATAATGAATTTAATGAACCATTAAGATGCCCGCCCAGTGATAAATTTGAATGCGGCGCATAAATTAAATGGACCCGGGAGCCGGCCGCACTTCTGCTCTCTCAACTTTGATTGGACTTTGCAGTGTTCCAGGCTCCAGTCCCTGGGATCCCTTCCTCCGCATTGACACACTTCTCAATATTTGTTTGCTCTTAAAAAATAAAGTCGAATAAAAATACGCAAAACCCACCTCTGGAGACCGGCAGACACCAGCCACGTGTGTGAATTTTTTTAATTTTGATAATTGCACCACAAATAAGCGGCACCCTTGGCCAACTTGCCGCCGCCGCCCGAGTTGGCCAACTTTCAAATGCGACTTAAGTCTGCAACTTGCTCCTGCTTTCACTGCTCCTGCTGCAGGAGCAACAATAAGTTGAGCAAATTTTTTTGACAAATTGCTGCAACAATATATTTTACTTTTTTCCCCTTGGTTTTTGCTGGCTGGCTTTGGGCGTAACAAAAGTGTTTTACATGCCAACAGATTCATGGTATTTACACGCACGCAGCATTAATGTCGCAGCTTCCACACACTGCCGCACACACACACACACGTCAGGCAGGACCCGGGAGGACTCGGGAGGAGGAGTTGTAAGTCTCACGTTGTCTGTTTGTCTGGGTCTGTGGTAAAACTTTTCTTACATGCAAATACAAGGAGCTGCGATGGGAGCAGGAGCCGAGGGGGTCCTGTATTTGCTCAGCAGCCCGCCCGCACCCTTAGCTCGCCCTCCCCCTTATCCCTACCCCTAGCTCTGTACATTTTGCATTGCATACTTTTCAGGTTGCGTGCGTGAAAAAAAAGAGGAGAAACAAACTTTTAAGCTGCTTTAATGCGTTCGGTGCGTATGGGGGTGCGGCGAAAGGGGTTGGGGAATTGCGGTTGGGAGCTACCTTAGCCAAGTTCAAGCCGTTGAAAGTGCTTTTAAAGTCGCAATTTACATAAAAGGAGAGATGAGCCTTGTCGACTGTGGGATTCCCTGTAAAAGCTGAGCTCACATTCCAAAGAACTCGTAAAGAAGTGTAACTTTCAATCTATAAAAGTCTTTTGCATTTTTTATAACTATTTTAATCGAAAAATCAATAATAGAAAATGGTTTAGCAATTTTTCAAGTGTCTCTAACTAATATACCCAATTAAACTCTTTGGGAATTAAAATGAATAAATAAATAAGAATAAAAGCAAAAGTTCCCAACTCAACTTTAATTACATTCTGCTCTCCTGTGTGTGTCCTGGCCTGTGTGTTCGTGTGTGTTGGAGTGTGTGTGTGTAAGTGAGTTTGCTTGGTATTTTCAAGTCAATGCTTATTTAGACGCTTTCATTGTTACTGCCCTGGCAATAAAGTACGTGAAGCAGGCGAACCAACGAACAAATAAGCACCGAAAAAATGTAAGCAGGCACATTTACTCACATCCCTTGCTGGCAGACATATGGGTACGTGTACAGCAGGGTTCAAGAAAATAAGATTGAATATAAAAAATAAATTAAAAATATATTTAATTGTTTTAAATTTATTCATGGTATATGGGGTGAGCGGTCGGCTTAGTGTATTTAGCCTAATGTAAGTTATTATATTCTATTTTAAGGGAGGATGCTTTATGAGATGCAGCCACACTTAGGAAGAGAAGTCGTATAGAATGAGAGAAGTCTAAGTTAAAAGCGCGAAATACACTATATTATTTAAAAGTAAGAAATAACCTGTTAATTTTAATAATAAAACTTTGGTAATAAATTTATTAAAGTCAAGGAAGCACGCAACAAATACAAGACAATACATATAATGATTTAAGTGTCAAAATTCCGTTTTATTAATAAAGACCGATCAAGAAAATCTGAAGAATTGCTATTATTTTGAGCCCCTCTGTCTACATATAGTAGTGGCCGACTCTTACTCTTCTGGCTGCCACCTTCGTAATGACTTCATTCAAATGCCAACCAACTTGAAATGCCAAATGAAATAACTTCTGCAGAAGCGAAGGAGCAACAACAGGAGCAACGACAGGGGCATGCTGCAACAACAGGCTGAGTTATGAGTTGGCATATGACTTTCATTTTGAAAATCCACACACTGGCACACACACACATCACACACACTGGAACACACACAGAGTGTAGCAGGAGCGGAAACGGATGAGATGGAAACGTTGTTGCCATTTGCGAGAAAGAGAGAGAGAGAGAGCGAGCAAGGGGGCAAAGTCAAAGTCGGAGCGGAACAGCGTTCACACATAAAGTGTGAGCCGGCTGCTGAGTCCCGAGTCCTGAGTCCATATCCTTGTCCAGGCTGCTCCCTCCCATGCCCGGCATCCTTGCTGCCCGCAAATGTTTGCATTTTTGCACATTTCTCCTGTCTCATTATGCTAAATACATTTGCATTGTTTGCCCGTTGTTTTTCTAGCTCTTTTGATGCATATGTGTTGGTATAACCTCTCCCTCCCCCTCCCCCTCTCCCGCCATGACTTTATAGTTGTTTGCTTCCGCTTTTGGTTATTACGCATTCATGTCTTGCCAAGTGCGCTTCAGAACTTTGCGAGTGTGTGCGAGTGTGTGCGCGTGTGTGCATGTGCGTGTGCGTGTGCTGGCTAAAAAGTCAAAAGCAGCAAATGCCAGATTTTCAGCATCGCAGGAACACACACACACACACACAACACACACATAATACACACATAAACATACAGTTGGCATTGCAGCTCAGCGAGGACCTGCTGTCCTGGCTCAGTTCTCAGCAGTTCAGTTTGACTCGCTTCAGTTTTGCATATGAAGTGCCGACTCAACAATCGAAAATTTGCGCAACAGACGCGCTAAGTGGGAGCCAAACTGTAGCATACTTTCCCAGCCAAGTTTATGCAGTGCCATTGCCAGTGGCTTAATGAGGCGCAGAGCCAGCTCAGCCGGCTTTAACCCATTAAATCTAACTGCCACGTTTGATGGTCGAAGGCAGGAAGGAAATCATGACACAAGTAGTCCAAATCAATGAATTGAGCATAAAATGCATTCAAGGCTCTTTATAAGTACAGATTAAAGCTTTCAAATAGAATTATTACCTTAATCCCAAGGCTGTCAGAAAATAATGTTTCACTTGAAAATCTCTGGAAATTCCAGTGACAGTTGCAAGATTTTTCAAACTCCTCCAGTGATAATTAATGGGTTAAAATAAGCCTGTCAAACGGATAGCTAAGAGCGAGCCACAAGCAGAGGCATAGACAAAGACAAGGGGCCGAGGGAGCCCACTAAAGGACACTGGGCGAAGGACACTGGCAACCGCACGAACGCTGGCAAATTAAAAGCGTCCCAGCCGCAAATGCACCGCCCTGCCGCGCTTTCTCGTTACCATCTATGACTTTGTAAAAGACTAATTTATGCATTACAGTTATAAGGGCAAGCCAGAAATTTTTAAGCCACACACACACACTATAACACGTGGCGCCATTTTGCTGGCAAAAGGACCAAGAGCAAGAGGGACAGAGGACGTGGCATTAGCCAGGACAATCTACATAACAATAAGCGACGATTAAAAGCTTTACGGCTTCGGCTTCAGCACGGCCCACTTCACTTCACATGGCCAACGCCGCCGTCCGCCGTTCCCCCCGCACATTATCTATTAAAAATTTATAGCCAGACAACAGAAACGCCGTCGAAATGTCGACGCCTGGCTGCCTGCAGCCAAAATCCGACGGGGGCCCAGAGCCGAAACCGAAGCCAAACAAAAGCCAACAAGTATGCACAAATTTAAAATGCTGTCCCACCAAAAAAAAAAAAAAAAGAGCAATAAGGAGAGCCGCCGGAAAAACAACGACCAAAAACAGCAACGACGACGATACCGAACCGAACGCAAGAAATTTTCAAATAAAATTCACAAGCATGAAAGCGCCATTACACACAGGCCACGGGACACGGGCACGGGCACGGGCTAAAGTCCCACAAAACCCACAGAAAGCAGCAAAACCAAACCGAATTCGGGACGTGGGCGGGGAGAGAGAGCAACGAAAACAAAACAGCTTCTAATAATTTTTAATGAAATTCCAAATAAACACGTAAAAGCCAATGAATGTCATTTCAAAAAGGTAAAAGCTTACAGCCAGCAAGGAGCAACAAGGTGCGCCCGGCGAGGATGTGCCAGGATGTGCTCTCCCGCTTGAAAAACACTCACGGCAGCAACATCCACATCCACATCCACATCTACACAGCAATTGCCGGCGGGCAGCTCAGGGCAAATGGAGTGGCATTCCCCCGAATTTTGAGAGGGGGGACTTGGTGCCAGGGAGAGCAAGGAGCAGGATGGCCAGAGATGGCGACGATGGAGTGGGTGTGGCGGGTAGACAAAAAGCGAAACAAGCGCCACAACAACGGCCAACAAAATTTATTAGTCCGCACAATTTGACTACTTTTAGGCGCAACAACCGCAGGACAGCGCACACAGGACTCAGGACACAGGACACAGGCTCCCTCTGTCCTGGCCGCCTGAAAATATGTTTAGTCCTGGCCGAAAAAAAAAAAAATGAAAGCCCAAAAACAAAGGGGGACCAATAACAGCCAGAAACAGGAGCAACAGCAACAGCAACAGCACCAACAACGGTCCCAGCATACAAATACACAAATTTATGGCGCAAACTGGAGAAATATTGTCAAGGCAGGGGGCCCAAGACAAACAAGTGGACTTCAAGGCGCGTTAAAGCAAGTTGAAATTTATTAATTTTGTGATAAGGTAAACAACTGGCAGCAGGACCCAACAGCAGCCCATGGAAATGAGCGAAGCAAAATTCTAATTTAAGTTGCGCCGCACAGTTGCAGGAACTCCCATTAAACCAGAGTACGTGCGGTTGGGAGAGAGCTCAGCTCCGAGTCTCGCAGGAATCTATACTCGCGCAAGGATATGCCAAATAAATATAAATATTCTACGGAATGGTAAATGGTAGCTTAATCCAAATATCTTTTCAGGCCTTTAAATCGAGAAATTATTACTTTAAAGATTTATTTTTACTATTACATAGTTATTACCAAGCTCAAAGTCAACAAAAAGCATAGCTTCTAGAAAAAAAAACCCTTTAATTGATTTCTTTATTTATACTTTTTTGCCTAACAAATCAGTTTCAATTAAATATTAATTTATTCAGCACCTATTTTTTTTCTTGAATTTACAAATAACACTCCCGTTTAAACCCTTTTTGTGGCTGTAAGCTTCTGAAAAATGAAACATATTTAAAACATTTATTAAGTACACACTTTGAGCGTAATTTAAGAGTTAAATAAAGTGCATTATTGTACATAATTTCCAAGGCAATATCCCATTACTTCGGCAAAGTTCCGACCACGAAACCCAGCCATCTATACCCATTAAGTAATGAGTAAGAATTTATTGACTTGTCCTGGCTGCGAGACTTAATGCCAAAGTTTCGCCGCCACTGCCGCCTGCATGCGTTTTTGCGTCACTTTTAAATGTGTTTTTGGGGCTCGGCGGTTTTCGTTGGCGGCTTTGGCGGTGGGAAAAACTTTTTCATATTTAATTTGAGGGCCACCCACAACATGCCCACCATCAGTACCACCACCGCCGCCCCATTGAGTTTTCCACGCGTACACAGTGGAAAACACACAGAGAGCGGCTCAGACGCACTTTTTGAAAGGTGTTTGACCGGCAATAAGTCAATTTTGTGTACATTTGATTCACGCGCGGGGCGGCGTTCTTGGGGTGTTGGGTGTGCTGTGGGTATATTGTGTGTGCTTGTGTGTGTTTGTACGGATTGCCGGCTCAGTGGCCTCTCCTGGGAGTTGGCCACCAAAAATTCAATGATTAATGTGCCTTGGTGGAGCTGTTGAAGTGGGCGTGCTGCGAATGGGTTGGTCCCTGGCGAAAGGTGGGCTCCTGGTCCCGCTTGCCTCGCTCCATGTTTTCCCGCTCCCAAAAAGCTCAGTGACCTCAGCGAATTTCGAAAAGTTTATTAATTTATTGGATTCATGAAGTCATTCGGCATTATGCGTGGGGAATCGCATTTCCAGCCAGCGATTTGGGGCTGGGTTATGGCCACTCAGTTGGGTTATTTACTTTGGCAAAGTATTAAATTTTGTTGCCTTTGTTGCGGCAAGGCAACCGGAGCGTGGACGATTGGGCAATTCGATTTTAAAGGCTTAGAAGCCTGATTCAGTTCCCTATTCCTATTCCGCCTCCGATTCCGATTCTGATTCTGATTTCATTCCCATTTCGATTTCCATTTAGTGCAGGACATTATTGCCTGCATCGGATTTCTCCCTTGCAAAACTCTAATGCCTTTATAGTGCATCAAATATAATGGCCAGTGGTGGATGTGTAGGTCTGCTTTCGAAGAAATGGTGTAAGGACGCCACATCAATAAAGTTAAGCCGATTAATTTCCACACAAAAACATACAATTTAATATTGCTTATGCAAATGTTGGCAATCTTTGGAAAATTGAATACCACAAGTAAATGGAAAACAATGAAAGGCTTGCGGAATTTAATTCCCTCGGTTTGTGTGAAAGCAATTTGGAAATTTAGCAATTTTTTCCCAAATTAATCTGTGAAGAACTTATGGACCCGGAAATAGGTAAAAATTCAATAAATTAAAGAATTTTTTTATGCCTAAATTTTAGTAATTTCTGGAACATTATTTTTGAGGAATTTCCAGGCTTTTTTTGTTAGTAAAAGTAAGAAAAATAGATTGCTTGTTTCTTTAATAATAACTCTAATTTTAATTAGAAACTTCATTCAGTTGTACAACAAAAACTACAAAATTAAATATTGAAAAAAATTATATAACTGGTAAATTCTGGAACTGTATTTGATAGATGCTACTTTTGCTAGTTAAAATAAGAAAACTATATAGTTTGGTACTTTGTAAAAAAACCAAATCAGATCTCTGACAGTAATTACACATTAAATATCGCAGAAAGCAATTAGACACAGAAAAACCATACAAAATCACCTGAGACTTCTTTTACATAAATTTAAATTAATTGTGAATAGATTCATGTATCTGAATAAACATAACTAAAACTTTGATTCACCACAAAAGCTGTGTTAAAATTAAATTGAACACAAGTTCCCTTTTTACCCCCAAGTAACTATTAGAAAAAAATATAGACGGACTTAAACAATGTTAAAAATAAGTATTTTTTAATATATTTTTAAGAGGATTAACAGGTATTTCCCCCTCGCAAGCAAACAACCCCCTATTCTTACGGCGTAAAGAGCCGTAAAAGAATATTATTCCATATCAATTAGCTAATACTTTGAAGAGCCAAAAGCGTTGAAATTACTTTCACGTTTTGTTTGTCACAAAATCAGAGGATACTCTCGCCGGCCTAATTTGATTAGGTTCCTCATTCTTTTACAGAACGATTTTCACGTGCAATTTCTACGTTTTTCGGTAGGGAGAGCGTGCTTTGTGCGTTGAATTTGCACAGAGTGCGGCATGCAGCGTGCAGCATGTGGCGTGCATTTGCCACGGCTATTACATGGCAATTATTTAATTAATTAAAACTAGCCGGGAGCGTATGTAAATAAATGCGGAAAACAAAAACACAGATAAAATGTAATTAACTAATCAAAACACAAACTGCAGTTGCACAATGCACACGCACACGCAAACGCACACCCATCCGCACTCAGGTATCCTTTTGGTCCTTGCGCCCGTGTGGGTGAAACTAATCAACGCATACACACGCACACTTGTGCACTCACAGGAACTAGCCGAGGGGCAGGCTTAATTCCTGCTTGGGCATGCACATCACATGCGAGGCAACCAGCCGGTCAATCGGCTTAAACACATTTACCAATACGCCAGATACAAACAAGTAAACAAGCAAACACACAAAGAACACACAAAACAAAAAAAAAAAACTCGAAATACAACACGAAAAAAATGAAAATTTACGTTGCATTTTAATAGGTAAAGTTTTCCCTTTAATGTTTATTGGGCTTGTTTGTTGTTGTTGCTGTTGCTGCGGGTTTGCTGCTTTCTCCCTTTCTTTTTCGAATTTTTCCCCACTACATATATATATCTGTATATATTTTTTGTTGCTTTTTTGGTTTTATATTTGCCGCATTTCATTAAATAAAACTTTGCCCGCAGCAGCAGCAGCCCGAACTGGAGACGAGCTAGTTGTAGGATTTAATAGCTGCAGCAGCACCCCAGTTAGTTACAACCTGTGCCACGACCCCTGAAGAGGGCTGCAACCCAGGAGGGGGTGGTTGTCGCCTGCATAAAACAGAAAACGGAGCAGCAGCAGCAGCAGCAGCAGCAACAGCAGTAGAAGCAACAAAAAAACTAAATAAAATGCCATCAAAAGTGCCAACCTTGAGCACTTGGTTATTAAAATGCATTCAACCAAAATCTAAAAACTACAAAACTAAAAAACGACCACGAAGCTGCTGCTGCTGCTGCTGCCTCTGCTGCTGCTTCTACTAAAAACTAAACAACTTTTCCAGGCAGTTTTCGAGGGCGTGGGAAAATTGGGGTGAAACGTGGGGGGGGGGGGGGAAAGGGGGGGGGGGGGGGGGGGGGGGAAAGTGAGGCGCAGAGATTGAGATGGCGGAGTGACTGCAGCTATTTGGCCATTGTTGGCAGCCGCCGGGGGCGTGTTGCGCCCACAATTTTGTCGTTACACTTTCTAGGTGCTCGTCCTTTTCTTTTATTTTTTTTCCTCCGTTGCTTTCCTTTTTTTTAACCAGCGGGTGCCTTGCGAAAAATAATTAATTTGCATAATCCTTTGTAGCACTTTGCTTCATTCATGCCCGGCACGTTGGCTCGCTCCTTGGCAGCCTTGCTCCTCCTTCTTCTACTACCTTCTCGCTGGCCGAGAGCTCGGCTCTGCGAAATTCTGCAATGCAAATTACCTTAAGTGCGGGCCACACAACACATCACATCACCAGTCCCGGCAAAAAAGAGAGCACACCTACACATATACACCTTCAGGACAGGGCAGAGCCGCTCTGTACATGGCACTAAACAACCTCAAATCCTCATAGATCTCAAGTTATGTACACACACACAGCACACCCACCTTAGGTTCCTGGGGAGGCGGCGGCGGCGGCAGTGCGTTTAGCTGCAGATGCAGCTGTCTTCTCTCATGTCGCGAGACTTGGCTGGGAAATGTGTAAAAAGCACCTGCTGCAAGTTATTTAACCAGGGCCTGGAACCAGTCAGGTAGCTGCCGCTGCCGCCACCGATGTTGCCTCTTCTGGCCAAGATGCGGGTGGCAAGACGAGAGATGAGAGCTGGGAGCTGGAAGCTGGGGAGCTGCAAGCTGAAAGCTCCGGATGCCTGCCTGGCTGCCTGCACTTCATCACACAAGTCGCCAACAAGTGCCTACAAGCACATGAAATAAGCTGGACCGGCAGTGTGATGCACTTAAAAAAATAAAGATAAAAACACAAAGATACAAATGAAGAAGGAAGTCTCTACATTTTAAATTTAAAAATATTCTGAAACTAACCCTTAAAGAAACATTAAAATCTTAGTACTTCAGTTTTAGTAAAGCTTTTATAACTTATTTTAAGCACATTCCTTTTAAATAATTTATTTATATATATTTCCCCAAATATTTCATCTAATTTCTCCCTGTGTAAACCCTGAAACTTGCTACCCGAGACCTGAGACTTGGCCATGGCCCTTGAGGGCAGCATCCAAACACTTGGCTTCAACATTTGGTTAACACGATATTTCTTGCCGCCTCTGATTTTTGCACAGCTCCTTCTCCTTCTCCAACTCCATCTCCATCTCCATCTCTATCTCTGCTGCTACATCTCCGCTTGCATTTTCCCCCTCCTTCTCCCTCTGCTCCTCTTTCGCTCCTCCTCCAACTCAATCCTGGACTGCAACTGCAGCTTCGGGCACATCAATTTGGCTCAGGATCTCAAGATGAGCGAATGCCCGGGCAAATTAGTGCAGCGTCAAGCGGCGGTAGAAATTTGTCCGCTGTCAGTTTTGCAGCCTGAGAGCTGAGCTGGCCCCTGATTTATGCCCCACTTTGCGGAGTGGCCCGTAGCACGTAGCAAACAAAAAACCCGAGACTGGAATGGGTACTGCCTGGGACAGTCAGCCTCCAAATGTGCTTGCTGTTTTGGCCACCAGTGTGTCCATTGTCCAGTGTCCAGTGTCCAGCCGCCAGGTTACATAACTCACTCGCCCGCTGACGACCTGGGGGCATTCTCGGATTCTCGGCGGTCGACTTGCTCAATTTGCCATATATAACACGAGAGCGTCTTGCTCCGCATTCTGTTCAGCGCTGTTCTTAACTATTTTTCAAAAAGGGAGAAAAAAAAGCAAACGAGCCAAGGGAAGGGGCTCCTCTCTCCTTAAGTAATGAAGCAGCAGGCGCTTGCAGTTTTGTGGGCGCTGCTTCATTTGGTATGCCTTCCCAGGTAACATGGCTCCCTCTGTGCTCCTCTCTGCTCCTCTTTACTCCTTCAGCCAGCTCGGTTCGTAGACCCTGGGCGGTATAAAATTTATGCTATAATACCGTTTGTCCTTGCTGAGGCGTCTGCCTTTTTCCCAGCTCACTCCCCATCCTGTTCCCAGCTTTTGCCGGGAAAGTAAAGTAAGTATTTTTGGGTATTTGCATAAATTTTCTTAAGTGCATCAGGCAGTAAATTGCAATCGATGTTGTTGTTGCCATTGCCCGGCCCGGCATGTTGCTGTTGTTGGTATTTTCCTTTGGCCCTCCTGCTGCACGCTTTTTGTTGCCTTTTGCACCTTATAAGGGGGTACATTAGCTTAAAGATGCTAGTTGTAAAGGTGTAACAAGGATCTAAAAATAATTATATTAGTTTATAATGTTTTTAGTAGCTGTGATTGAGTTACACATCGAGGAGATGGTTCTGATATCCTTTAATAAAATACCCTTTTCAGTCAGGGTATAAAAACTTCGGCTTACTCTCTCTCTTAGACTCTTAACCTCTTCTCTTCTTTCTTTTTTTTTTTTTTTGTTGTTTTTCTTCTGGCTGCAAATTATATAGCACACTTTCCACACCTGGACAGGCCGACGTCGACATCGCTGGCCACGGCTACAACTCAACACCGACCCGGTTGCCACGCCCCTCTGGCCCCTCTCTCGACCATGGTCCTGCACCGTCAGTTACTTCCGGAGTCCGGACTAACTCGCACAAACACTCCAGCTGAGCAACACACACATAGACTTACTCACAGGCAGCCACCTTCGACATGAGCCTTGGTGTCTGGCAAATTGTTTTCAAGGAACATGCAAAGCGCAAGTATTTAATTAATTTTTGCATATTTTATCTGTTTGAATTTGTTGAAGCATGTTCGAGTGGCTCCGTTCCGTCCGTCTCGCTGGCTAGCTGCTATCTTGACTCCGGGCGAGAGCGTTGAAATGCTTAAGCCATTGATTGCATCTAAAGTGGCGCTATTTATACGTTCGGCTTCATTTAAATAAATTTTAAATAAAGCAAAGCCGAGTCCGGGGGTCTTTTAAAGAGTGGCCCACAGCTTAAGTGACTAAACTAGTGGCAAAGCCACTTATAAGTTGAGGAAAATGACTGGAAAAACGCATCGATTTTTAGGGTTAATAAAGGCCAAGTACTCCTTTCAAAGGATATATATATTTCCAGGCCAGTCAGGCAAGTTAATTAAAACTAAATAATTTCTAATAGAAGATAACTTTTTAAATTCCCTTTAAAATGTCTTTGAAGCCTTGTAAAAACTAAAAAAAACTACTGATCTAAGCTAGAGGGGTTTTTGAAATGAACTATTAAACTAATTAAAACTTTATTAATTATTGAAGTTTATACAACTTTATTAGGTTTTATGGCATAAAACTCATACACTATACAATTAGTTGTATGCAGAACAGAAACCATTACCCACAAAAAAAAGAAAAGAAAACTAAGAAAAATAGAATATTTATTTAATTCCATCATAGTGTTAAAAAAGAGTTAATAAACCCAGAGTCCACATATTTGCTTATTCGGTTTGCTGTAAAACATTATGATCAAACAATTTAACAAATGCGCGCGGCAAATATCAATAAATAATAATTTCAATAAATCCACAGAAGCACAGGAATGCGGCAAATATTTGCCATTTATTCCCCGGCGATGCGCTCCACTTTTATTATATTTATGTAACATCAAAAAAATACAAACAGAAAGATACTTTGGTATTTCGGTATAGAAGGCCCATCGGAGGTGGGTTCAAATTCTATTTCCACACAAATATAAGCTACGGCTTATATAAATTTTATAAAGTTGCTCCAGAGAGGTAAGCCAAATCAGAGTAGTTTCGTTTGTTACATGCCAAACTTTTTGTGTCGGCCAGCCAGATACATGGGCCAAAGTCCAAATACATACATATCGAAGCTATATCTATATATATACTATATATACATATATTGGGGCTACCCATTTCATAAATTGTCTTTGCGGCCACCTTGTTCTTTGCCCCTTGCTTGGTTCGAAAATCAATTATGCTGTCATTGTCATGCCCCGAACTTCGATCCTGGCCTCCCCCTGGATACGGGACAACCTCAACTGTTATCACACCTTGCGCTGTTTAAAAACACGTTGCTCAAACATTGACTGTTGACGCCTCCCACCGACCACGGACCGCCGACCACCTTCCACCTCCTAGCAGCTCCCCCTCGGAAAAGCCAGGTTCCCGCTTTACGCTTTTCCAATGATGTGGGGGTAGCGTGCAGCGCTCCCCGTTTTACGTGCCCATAATGGACCCTCATCAGTCTCATTATTTATGCGACGTGCGGTTTCTTTGGATTTTGTTAGATTAAAAAGTGCCTGAGGGTTTTGTTGAGTGGCCAGAGCGTCACTGTGGTCACTGCCCGACCCTAGGTGTGTGTGCTGTGTGTGTGTGCCGAGGTCTAAAGGTAAAGCAGGTCAGGCCGGTCAGGTATTGTCGTTCTAGGAGGCCCTTCTGCCATCAACCAACATCCAACAGCTAACAGCCAACGGAGAACGGACAACGGACACTGAACACCGGACAACTGGCCATGGCCCTGCTTGTTTACGACCCGAGCACGCGCCCCTTTCACCTCAGTGACTATTTGTTAAATTTACAAAACGGACACTAAGGACGGTTCGATTGGGGGATACCCTCTGGAAGGATCAGGGACAAGTGGTGTTAATTCCTGGAATTTGTTAAGGAACTTTATCCGATTTTTTCTTGGGAAAAATGTTTTTAAAGCTGTATAAAGTTGGTTATTTTATTAATACATTTTGATAGCCTCTGAAAGGATCATTAATCAAGAAAGATGAGAACCTATTCTGCCGCAAGTAAACAGGATAAGTCTTCATATTGAATTAAAGATAGGTCTTTCTTAAGTCATGTTTTTGAAGTTATGAAAATACTTACAACAAAACACAATCCTTTGATGTTTGCATAATTAACAACCTCTTGAAACATCTTCAATTAGTTTTAATATAATTAAATTCTTAAATTTCCAACTAATTTCTGTGTATTTAAGACTTCAAATTAAATCAGCGTGTGCGCTAAAACAATCAATCCCCGAATCCACCCCAAATCGGGTCTTCGGGCCCGAAGTAATGGGCCATAAACACAGTGTGCCGGGGTCCGGCTAAAAGATTGGCATTAGTAATGTGTTTCCTCTTTCGTTTTTTTTTTATACCCGCTGCCCCGACAGGCTGCTGACTGCGATGTGGAGCTGGTGTTCAAAGATTAATGCGACAGCCATTGAATATTTATTAGTTGTTACTTTGCATATAATTTGTGGGCCGGGCTGCCATTGATTTGCCGGCCGAAAGGCACAGCATTTAAATGTGGAACCTGTCGGGCTGTTGACTATGCGGTTTTAATTTGTCAGAGTGCGCTAATACGAAATTAATTTGCCCGAATCGGAGAAGGAGAAGGAGTCGAGGTCGGAGTCGGAGCCGAGAGACGGCTAACCAGGACAGGCTGCCAGGATACTTGTCCAGTTTGCGGACAAGACAAATGGCGTCTGTTGCTGAAATATTAAAAAAATTCGCTTCGTGTTGCTGATGTTGCCGTTGCCTCGCCGTTACTGCCGCTGCTGCTGCTGCTGATGTTGCTGGCGTGCTAATGTTGCTGCTGTAGTTGGAGTTGCTGCTGCTGCTGCTGTGTGGAAGCAATTACATTAAATAAAACAATAACAAAGAGAGTGTAAAGCGGACGAACAAACAAACAAACAAGCAGACGGACAGACAGGCAGGGCAAACAAGAGGCAAAACGAAACACACATGCTGGCCGAAAGGCAGGAAAAAGGCAAGACAAATTGTTGCAGTAGCAGCAGCAGCAGCAGCAGCAGGAGCAGCAGCTGCATGTTGGGCCAATAAACAAAGCCAAAAGCACAACAGACAGGGCCGAATCAAAACCAAATTAAATTAAATAAAATAGAGCAAACAAGGCAAACCAAATAATAAGAATATTGCATTAGTTTCTGGGCCAGGCCTTGGGGGTCAGTTTAAGTTTGGAACCGAGATCTGGCGTCTGGGCAGCGGCTAAAAGCATTAACCGCAGCGACAGCCCAACAACCGACAAGCTGGTAACACACACGTATCCAAACACACAGTTGCAGGATACACACAGCCCACAGGACACCCGCACACCCACAGGACACATGCACTTGACTGCATCAGCGGTCCAAAGCTGGTGACACGCTTCTACATTGGCGACAACATGTTGCCACAGGAGCTGGATCCAGAGCCGGAGCAGGAGCAGGAGCAGTAGAATCGGAATTGGGATTGCCTGCCCGAAAGCAAAATGTTTTTACACTTAAAGACAAAACCAGAGATTCACCCGGAACGTACAGACACACACACATTCAGCTAGCAGCTCCCTAGAAAGTGGGAGTTGCCAGCTTGTTGGCCTCAGGAAGGGCGCGAAAATCCCCGCCCCCTGATGCCTGGATTGGATTTCCCCAGTTTCCCAGCTTTTGGTCTGGACTTGCAGCATTGAAACGTTTGCGGCTGCGGTTTGTACTTTTTGGTCTCTGCAGCTATGCAGAGGGAGCTGGACTACGGGGTGTCTTAGGGGGAGTACTAGGGGTGCTCCACTAGGGCGGAAGGACAAGGGCTGGAGTACTAGGGGGGAGTGCTACTGGACTGGTGGGAGAATGACCAAGTCGTCGGCAAGCTGTTGTCGCTTTCATCCTCATCCTGGCATTGCATTGACAGAAGATTAGTGTGAAGCAACAATGTGAAAACAGCGCTACAGGGGTGCAAAATCCGCACACACTAGGACACTGGAAAACAAATATAATAGAACTTAAATGTGTAAAATTATATTATGGAAACCGTTTTGGAGAACAATATATTTTTTTAATATTTTAAATTTTATGTTTAGGAAATGTAATATATAAATTAAACTATGAAAATATTTTTATCCCAATCTCATGTGTACTCTTTATATTCTAAATATTTCATAATCTTGTTTGGCCTTTTTCCGAGAGGATTGGCCTGAGTTTTGAATGATTCATATAAAAAGGAAGCTTTTTTTGATCAGTGCATTCCCGCAGACAGCTGCAGTTTTGGCCAGGAAACGGATGACAGGACCAAGAACTGGGGGAATCCGGAGGCAAAGACATTTTTATTGCGGTGCGTTTGCTTTTTAAGTTGTTCCGAATTGCATTTGCCAGTGTCGCCGCCGCGTTGCCGCTGGGCGACGACGACTCCCGCTGAAAGATTACATAATTTACGAAATTTAATAAACATCAACACCAACTGTGTGAGCGTCTGGAGGAGCTGAGCTGCAACTGGAACTAAAGTTAGAAGGTTAAAGGTTAGGGGCAGCAGCTTAAGCTTTATTAAATTTCACGCACGCCACGCTTGCTGCTGAACCTGAAAATAAATGCACATACCAGAGAGAGCTAGGGATGTTGCTCCTGCTCCTGCTCCTGCTCCTACTGCTGGCATTGCTCCTCCTGGTGGTGACTGTTGCCGGCGAATGGGGTGCAAAATGTTTTCACATCTGCATATAAATTCCTCTCATTTTTGTTCGCACTCCGACAGGCGGCAGGCAGTCAGCTTACACACGCTTTTTGGTTAGTTTTTTTGGCCACCGCCGCCGCTGTTGCCAATATTTGCATTTGCATTCTATTCCACTTTTTTTTTGCCAGCTATTGTCGCCTCTCCCGCTCGCTGTGCTCGCACGCTGTTTACATAAACATTTTTTGTGTACTTTTTTTTTTTTTTGCTTTTTTAGTTCGACACAAACACATTCCGCTGCACAAATTTACATTTAAATTAAATTTTAAGTGCATTTTCAAATAAACTAAGTTGCTGCGAAGCGAGGTGGAGTGGCAATCAAAACTCAATGCGTGCACTTTGCTTTCACGCTCCTGTGAAATTCGCATAAGTCCCGGAGTGGGCGTTGCCCTGGTCCTGTTCCTGGTCCTCGTACTCGTACTCGTCCTGGTCCTGGTCCTGGTCCGTGGTCCTGTCAACGACAGGTTGCAGGTTAAATGCCAGCAACATGGCCAACACGGCCAGAACGGACCGATACGGAGGTGCGAGTATTATGTGGGTGGGACGAACAACAACACTGCCGCCACATGGCCATATTGATTGTTATCAATTTTGGTTATTACATGGCCAAGCGCCTGCCATTTTCATGGCGATTTTTCACTTGTTCGGGCTTTGGCCATGCCCACTGGTGGTGCTAGGACTAAATTGCCAGGCCGAAAGGTGAATCGATTCGGCGATCCCTTACAAAAAGCCAGAAAATTCTGAACGAATTTCACTCCGACATTATTATGCCTCCCAAGACGGCAAGTAATTTAGCCAATTTTAAAGCCACTTAATGATCGTTGTTCTGTGTGCTGTGCTGGTCCAGAGGAAACTTCACATCCCGAAATGCAGAACTTTCGACTTTGGTTCCTGCTTA